>JACDJE010000893.1:17863-58948 GCA_016647715.1 Pavo muticus
TTAAACAACTATTTGAGAATTATTTTCTTAAAGGTTATTGGTTAAAAGGGACTTAGTTTCCTCTTGAAGCTGGATACCACAGGTATAATTAAACATGACCAAGCAGAAAATAAGAAAACCTCAGTTCACAGAATGGCTTAGGTTGGAAGACACCATTAAGATCATCTAGTTCCAAACCTCTGCTTTAGGCAGGGACACCTTCCTCTAGATCAGGTTGCTCAAAGCCCCTTCCATTCTGGCTTTGAATACTTCCAGGAAGTGGGCATCTACAATCTGTCTGGACAACCTGTTCCAGTGTCTCACCACCCCCCCAGTAAAGAATTTCCTCCTAATATCTAGTCTAAATCTACCCTCTTTCAGTTTAAAGCCATTTCCGCTCGTCCTGTTATTACATGCCTTCCTAAAAAGCCCCTCTCCAGCTTTCCTATCAGCCCCCTTCAGATACTGAAGGCTGCTATAAGGTGAGCCAAGAGCCTTCTCTTCTCCAGGCTGAAGACTCTCAGTTCTTCAGCTTGTCCCTGTACGGGAGGTGCTCAAACTCTGATCATCTTTGTGGCCCTCCTCTGGACCTTCTCCAGCAGCTCAATGTCCTTCTTGTGTTAGAGGCCCCAGAACTGGACACAGTACTTCAGGTGGGGTCTCATGAGAGTAGAGTAGAGGAACAGAATCACCTAACTTGACCTGTTCGTCATGCTTTTCTTGATGCAGCCCTGGATCCGGATACAGTTGGCCTTCTGGGCTGCAAGCACACATTGCTGGCTCACATTGACTCTTTCATCAGACAGTACCCCCCAGATCTTTTTCCTCACGGCTGCTCTCAACCCATTCTCTGCCCAGACTGTATTTGTGCTTGGGATTGCCCTGACCCAGGTGCAGGACTTTGCACTGGACCCCATCAAACTTCATGCGATTATCAAGTAGAATTTGACTGCACAGCGGAAAAGGTTAGATTTCAAAAATTCAAACATTTCTGGAAATTTCTTAATTTTGTTCACATATGCTAGAAGTTATATACTAACACAGAACATTTGAATAAAAAGATGCTAATTAACCACACCATGTAAGTTTTACACTCAGCTGGAGCATCAGATATTAAACAATTTCTCGCAAATTGAGAATTTGCTTTCATGATGAATTCCATTGTACCAGTCTTACTCTCAGATTCATAAAGAGCATAAATGGAGTGCAAACTATTTTTAGAAGCTACATTAGTCTGTCTATTCACAGGGCTCTATTTACAAGTATATTCTGAAGTATTTTATTTTATGTACCAAAATATCACCTACTTAGTCTCCCCTGACAGTGTTTCTCCCTGATTGGATTCAAAAAGATGGCATAAAGGAAGTGTAATTTGAGAACTGCATAGTAATTTCAACAAATAACAGATGTTTTACTCTCCTATGCTTACTGGGCAACTTGAGCAATGAGTCTTTGTTCCACTATAATTACAAGAATTGAAATTAAGTTTCAATCTATATTGTACCTGGATTCCAAACTTTAATAGCAGGTTAATCCCAAGATCTGCATGAGAAAAGGAACAGAAAAGGTGTGTGTGTTGGGGGGGAAGGGGGGGGGGAAGGGAAGAAGAAGAGTAAAACTTTATTAGATACAATTCAAATTTAGTGCATTGTTTTTCTTAGGAAATCAAGTACTCCAGCAGTTTTACTATGTTCACTAACATTCATTTATTATGATCATTGCAGATTTCATTTCTAGAAATTTGTACAAGGACAATTTATTAATTAAATATTAAATACTTTTACTTCTTGCTATATCCAATTCTCATATATTTCACGTAATTAAGCACTCATCAGGATTTCATTTCCAAGGCTTAGAGGTAAATATGAGTTAATCTGAGATAGATAATGCACTGTTTGGATTGTTGATTCTTTTCAAGCTGTCAGGTAGTAATATTTTAACCAATAAATTAAGTAGAACCATATACACTTATACACCTAAAATAAGACAGTGCTTGAAATATTAAATATAATGCACAACACATTTCTCATATTTCTTTCTTATACCTCTGTGGAAACTAGTCCAAGATACATCTTACTCTCTTGTCATTTTTGTAATGAAACCTCATATTTATTGCATCTTTGAGAAGGTTCTTGGTTACCAGTTTCTGCCTCCACCAGGATTTCCAGAAAATCCCCTGATGGTAAATTATGCCAGCTTGTGTTACCTGGTGGATGTTTTCACTTGCACCCTATCCTTGAGAAAGTTTTGTTTCTGCTATGCATGTTTTCTCTTCTTTCAATTCAAGATCAGCCCCAGATACTCATCTGGAAACTTAAATATAATCCTCAGAGCATTTCTAGGTCAACTAAGTGACTTCTGTTGTGGAGAGTCGGTAACATCTTTAGCTACCTGTATTCTTCAGAATGTCAGATTTCACATACATAGTCATAACAAAGATATCCTAGTTTCCCAACTAGTATAACCATGGGATAAACACAGTTTAACAAATTTCCAAGCTCATCTGTACCTAGTGAGCCCTATACCCACCTGATTATACAGGACTATATAAAAGTATCCTTGTTTAGTTTGAATATATTTCAGCAGTAGTACAGTAACACGGTAATCCACCAGTACTAGTAGTATAGAAGCCCACCTGGATTTATACTCTTCAGTTCACAACAGAATTAGCCTAAGTATAATGCTTTTTAATGCAGTTATGGATCTGCCCATTGGCTCATTGAGAAATAACTCAGTGACTTCTTCACATTATGGCATAGACATATCTAATGAGATGACCATGCCTATTAGAGAAAATAAAAGTAAAATAATCAAGAAGTTATTTCTTGGTCTAAACACATAACTAGGTTTAAATGAAAAATTCGAAGTCCTTTTTACATGTCTTTTTCTGATTCTGTAACAAATAAAAACAATATCTAATTTTAATTAATAAATACAGTATAATAAAACTAAATATTAAATCAATTGAATAAATCATGATACAGTGACAAATAAAAAAAAGTCTACCAATACGCACTGAAATGCTTAATCCCAGACAATGTTAACTACAGTATCAAATAAAAGCATGAAAAAGCTCTCAAGCAAGATGGACTTTGCAAAAGCTTGGTTGTTTTTATTGGGGAGAGTAGAGCTGAAATAACAAGTTTGGTTAATAAAACTGTAGACAAATCCTTCTCCTATATGGGTAATTCAAGCATGAAATTATAAAGAAGTATTGCTTCTGGTAAAAGGAACAGAATTTAGCAATAGAGGTTTAGATCCTGTCTCGGAATACAATACACCTAAAGTTTCCTTAGCTAGGATTACAGATAGGAACCAGTTCAAGCCTCCAATCTGAAAAAAGAGCAGAATATGCTAAGAAACAAAAGCAACTTCTAAAAACGGGATACAGTGAGATATGTCTCTATCCTTGAAGTCTACTATTAAGATAGACATTTTTTGAAGAAACAGATACTCCCTGACAACATCATTAACTCTAGCCTAGTCTTGTAAAGAGCTGTATTTTCTTGAGTCAAAAGTTCTGTTAAGAAACTACATCATCTGGCTAAATATTCAGCAGCTGCAGCCAATCCATGACAGGTAAGCTACAGTTTTATTCATGACTGAAGTCATGATTTGAGAACCCCCTCAAAGAAATACCAGAGTAGATAAGCTCCATTTGCCTACAGATGTACATACCACCTGGTCTGATCAATAATCAGATCAAATGTACCATAATTTAATAATTCACTTCAATTGAGAAATGAATCTAATGCATCTTTAGCAAACTGGATTTTTCCAGAAAATGAAGATGGTATCCCTCAAATACCCTGTTTTTATTTGGTTAGCTCTTCCAAGTAGGAAATGTAATAATTCACTCTTCTAGATTCTTAAGGACAGCAAACTGCAGGTTTGAAAATTCAAGCATTTAAAAAGAGGAACTACTCTACTAAGTATTTACATTTCAAGTAGCATTTGAGGATACTAATTTCATGAAAGACTGAGGCACATCCACAAAATTCTATGCATAGTAAATGATGATGTAACATATAGGACATTATTATTAACAACATGATATGTAATGGATTTACATAAAATGTATAAAAAGCCTTCATTTTATAATTGTGTCTTTCATGTAAATTTTCTGAAAGGAGAACCTTTCATGTATCTGTCTAGACTACTTCCTGTTTTACGAAAGCTTATGACATAAGTGTCCCCTGAGTGAACACGTATTTTCTTTCTAGATTGATGGTTCTGAGCTCATTCATCTATGTCTGTAGTATATTATCTGAAGTAAGCAGCTGCCACCAGACTTGACCATCTGTTCTTGTTCAGTAGAGCTGCACCAGTAATATCAACATATTTAAGGAATTTATATCCTTCCACTTAAAAAAGAGAAAAGAAAAAAAGAAATAAAGGAGTAATTTAAGTTATTAAAGACTGGAGTTTTTAGAAAGAAAATTTTCAGCACAGCTATAACACGTTCTCCCTTCTCTGTCTACATTTTGTTTAAATTTCAAGATTTGTTCTTTATTATTTTACTTTGGTTACCTTGTGGTTATGAGTTTTTCTTATTTAAAAGATAAACAAAAATACATTTATGATATAAGCCCTGCATATTTTTAGTTCAGAATATAAATTCTCCTTAATTCTCAGAAATATAGGCAATCAGCATGAGATAGGCTGTATAGTTTCTGAAGATTTGCTTACAAAATAGTCTCTTCCGATAAATGTATTATGTTTATATTTGATATATGCAATTTTAAAGGCATGCCAACACAAAAACAGCAAGACAAAGACATAAGCAGGAAGGAAAAGAGCCAATCTTATAATATATGATGAAGTTCTAGAAGTTTTTAAAATTCTGTTTTAAACCAAAACTCTTTGGAGAGGTTTGTTGTTTATTTTTTTTTCCCTTTCACTGTGATAATTTTTAATAAAGGATCCTCCTGGGGCTGCATCTTCACAATTGTGCATCTATTCCTTTCATAAAAAATAAGGCAAGTAATTGTATGTGCAAAACTACTAAATGACTCACCAAAGAGACTATTCATATTTGGTTCTTCATCTATGTTACAGGTATACAACCAGCAACTGAGAAGCACATCACTCTGCAAAATCAAGTCATTAAATTTGTTGGTTTATTTATAAAGGGGGTGTGAGAATACCGCAATTCCATGGAGACTTGCAGTTATGTAATAACCAGTCTGCATGGAAGAGTGAAAAGAATCTAGGAGTGTTCACTCCTTAAAAATCAAGGCCATGCTCTTTCATTAATGACTATAAATGTGAGGTAAAGTTTTTTCATTTCTTATGAGCATCTAATTCTTATGAATTCTGGCTATAAGGCCATAATCAGACCCCCTCTATTTGGGTGCTGACACACTGAAGGCAATGACAGGTGTTGAATATGTGAGTAATTCAGAAGAGGCGAGACATCTGGTTAACTCAAAACATGTTGCTTCCATTTTCTTCTCAATGAATTTAATAAGATGTTGAATTATACAAGTAGAAATGGATTTTGTTGATTGTAAAGCCACTATTTCAAATCCAAGTTGTTGGCTACACTTGGTCATTTAATCCAAGGAAGGAAGGGAAAGGTACTGGAACTAATTTGGGACATTTCTTTATCTCTCTGCAAATTTCTGAAGATGGAATGGGATTACTAAGCAATATAAAATAATAAAATTTTCCAAAAAGTTAAACAGGATGTGCATTAGTTATCAGATCACTTTTTTAAGTGGAAGAGAAAACCAGTCGCTAAAACCAGAACATTGAATTCAAAATATCCCAAATCTAAATAACAAATCTCCTCTATATGAAAGAGATAATCTGAGAGAGCCTATCAAATAAGACAATGTAATTAAAAACTAGTCATTTATTGTCAGAGAACAAGCTCTAGAAAGTCTTTAAAGTTCATACTGCATCATAAGTGCTACACCTGTCCATGTGAAACAGGGAATTCCCCTTAGCCTATAACAATATTATTAGAAATCAAAATTGTATTATTCATTATTTTAACAGGAACAAGTAATTTCAGTGAGAGACTACAAAAAACAAAAATCTATGAATCAATAGGAATAATAGTTAAGTGTTTGTTTTAAAATATTATAATCCTTACAAATAAATTTAATTAAGAAATTAAGAAAAGGCCAGGTTGCATGGAGATTTGAGCAACCATCTAGTGGTAGATATCTCTGTGCATGATAGATTGGAATTTAATGATTAAGTGCCTTCCAACACAAACTATTCTATGATTCTGTGATATACTGATTTACATTAATATGTCTTCATAAGAAGAAGCTACAGGAATGTGTTCACCAAAAAAAATCTGTTTTTGTCTACCTTATACAGATTAGGATAATTGAAATCTAGAGGCACTGTGACAGTATTTTATTTCAATCCTCAATGCACTTCAGTTTCTGCATTGTAATAAGATCAAATTATGTGCTACTTAAATCAGGTTCCACGTTTTCCTTAACGATACACGTTTAGAATTACAAATAGTCCAAAAAAAAAAGAAGAGTCTAGATCAATCCAGTTTAAGAACTTTTATGTTGCTGATGTGAAACAGCATATTTGGAAATAAGAAGAAATGTCTAGGTCCAAATTAAATCAGAGTGGCAGACTTCTATATATTTATTATATTGACATGCACTGACAGTTTTATGTAGTTTCTGCATTCAATAACATCTTGATGTATTGGCTCACAAAATTCTAATCACATTTTTCATTATAAATCACAGTATATTTGCGAGGTATCATCACACATTAAGTGCTTTATGCAAAATGCAGGCATTCCATAATAGCTTGATGGCTGCCCTGAAAGTAATGCCTCCTACTTTATTATATTGGCCCAAGATGTCAGGGGTGGATGTTGGTGGTATGGTAGTAGAAGCTAAAACTTCACACCAGTATTCCACTACATTTTGTTGCCGTGTAACAGATGGCAGTCAAGAGGCAATCTGAAAAATGGCATGGAAGTGCCTATGAAACAAATGCATGTCATTGAATTCTTCCATGGATAAAAAATGGCACCCATTGACATTCATCGACGCTTGTTGAATATTTATGGAGACCAAACAGTAGATGTGAGCATAGCGAGGTGGTGGGTGATGCATTTCAGCACTGGTGACAGCAACATGAAACACAAACCACATTCTAGACAGCCATGCACAGCTGTCACAACATGAAATGAAGGGCTTCATGGTCAAGCTCATCCATGTGAATTGGCTGATTATTACCAAGGAATTGTGTATGAAGCTGAACATTGGCTTCAAAGCATTAGAATCGATGGTTGCAATGTTGGAGTATCACAAAGTTTAGTTCAGGTGGGTCACACAAATGCTCACGCAGGAAAAGAAATAACATTGTATGCAAGTTTGTCAGGATCTATTGAAACAGTATGAGGCTGAAGGTGACAGTTTCCTGGATTGCATCATTACCAGTGACAAAATATGGTGTCATCACTATGATTTGGAGTCAAAATGGCAGTTCATGGAGTAGCAACATATGAATTCCCTGTCAAAGAGAAAGCTCAAGATACAGCCCACAACAGGTAGGGTGATGTGCACTCTCTTTTGGGATGGGAAAGGGGTGATCCTTATGGATTTTCTGGAACCCAGAAAAACCATAATCTCTGACAGGTACATAATGACTCTGACTAAGTTGAAGGTTCAAACTTCCAGAGTCAGGTCACAGAAAAAGACAGCCTTTCCATTGAAACATGATAATGCCAGGTCCCATACCACTCTGAAGAGCATGGAGCACATTGCCAATCTTGGCTGGACTGTCCTAGCCCACCTACCATACAGTCTGGATGTGGCTTCTCATGACTTCCATCTGTTTGGGCTGATGAAATATGGACTACATGGGCAACATTTTACTAGCAATGATGCTGTCATAGCAGCTGTGAAACAGTAGGTCACCTCTACTTGCAGATTTTTACAAGTGCAGCATAAAGTCTCACATTTATCGCTGTCAAAAATGCATAGCTAATGGTGGTGACTATATTGAAAAATACTGTTTTATATCTGAGAATTTTCGTAATCAAATAGTCTTGTTGTGTTTGTTGTATCTGCTGTCATTTCCACGGAAATAATTAGGAAGCATTACTTTCAGAGTGGCCTTGCTCTATGCTTTATTTTCTATGTAAAAACAACTGTCAAGAAAATATTTGTTTTATTATTTATTTGTTATCCTCTCTGTATCGTATTCAGGGAGATTTTTACTGATAAAAATTTTAAAGCTTTTTGCAAAATATATATTGAAAGTTTTGTACTATGTCAGTACCCAAGATATTTCTAAAAACCCTTGTTTTGATAAATTTCAAGTAATGATGCAAGAAATGAATAGACCTGAATAGACATATTTCTTTTACTCTTCACAATGGACAATGGTGGACAACTTCACTATGCCTTTTTTCTCTTCAAATTTAAGCTAATAATGAGCTCAGATATTGCTGAAACATTAAATTTCCTAAGAACTTGAACTGTGAAAACACGATGTTCAGGATTCCGTTGTCTCCTCATAACATCTAAAACAATAACTCATTTTTACTTATGGAATCATCAGTCAGTTCCTTGAAGTGCAGTTTGTAGTAGTTCATCAATCCCTAGGGGATATTCAAAGACATTTTGCATTGTGCATGACGACTCCCATATTTCTAGATCAACAAATTGAATCAATCCATCACAATAACTAGAATGGCACTATTAAATATTGCACATTAATCTATGAAAAATCAGCTTGCTCCTTATATTCCCCTTTTCTGTTCTGTTACAGAAATGTTTGCTACATTTGTATAGCATCAAAACACTATTTATGCGTTTCAAAAGAATTAATTTTTTAGAAAGAAGGTGTTTCTAATGATAATATTTCTAATTTGTCTGCTTACTCGTGCCTTCTTATGCCAGGAGCAGTGAAGCAATGCTTTTCCTCTTTGCCTTAATGGTTTCAACAGTCTTTGCTGTCATGTTTGAAGCTCTTAGACTTTACTACTGGATTGATAGCTTGGTGTTTTAGTGGCAGAATTATCTATTTGCTCTTGCTTGCAAGCTTTATGGTTCTAAGTGAGCTTGTAAGTTTGGGGAAGCAAATTACACCAGCTTGACAGCATTTAAACTGCTGTGAAAAGCTCATTGTGAGTTCTTATAAGAAATGTACAGAGATCTTCTGGGTATAACTTATAATGTATGAGGGAGGTCTTACTTTCTCAGATGAAGACAAAGCAGAAAAAAAGAATCACTAAAGATAGAAAATTAAACAGCAATTCCTTGGAATTGCCATTATGAACAGGTTATCATTTATTTTGATTCTGAATAAATAAGGACATAGTAGGTTTAAAATACAGATAATAGTCTTACATTAATCATTTTGTGTTCAAGAAATGTGAGATGTGAT
Organism: Pavo muticus; assembly: GCA_016647715.1. NCBI lineage: Eukaryota > Metazoa > Chordata > Aves > Galliformes > Phasianidae > Pavo > Pavo muticus. The sequence goes on from JACDJE010000893.1 coordinate 27,224, forward strand.
CCCTCACTGCAGGAAGGACATTGAGGCCCTGAAATGTGTCCAGAGAGGAGCGACAAGACTCGTGGGGGGTCTGGAGCACGGGTCTGGTGGGGAACAGCTGAGGGAGCTGGGATTGTTTGATCTGGAGAGGAGGAGGCTCAGGAGAGACCTCATTGCACTCTACAACTTCCTGAAGGGAGGTTGTGATGAGGTGGGGTTTGGCCTCTTCTCCCAGGCAACAAACAGGACCCGAGGAAATGGCCACAAGTTGTGCCAGAGGAGATTTAGATTAGACATAAGGAAAAACTTTTTCTCTCAGAGAGTGGTCAGGCACTGGAATGGGCTGCCCAGGGAGGTGGTGGAGTCACCGTCCCTGGTGGTGTTCAAGAGACATCTGGATGAGGAACTATGAGATATGGTTTAGGAGCTTGTGGTAGCAATGGTAATGGGAGGACGGTTGGACTGGGTGATCTTGTAGGTACTTTCCAAACTTGTGATTCTATGATTCTATGTGGTACTTAGGGACACTGTTTAGCAGGCAATATTGGTGGTAGGTCGACAGTTGGACTAGATGATCTTAGAAATCTTTTCCAACTGTATTTTCCAATGAGTCAGTGATTCTATGATTTTCTTTGTCACAGAAATGGGATGACTGTCAACGAGGTGATTCATTTTGTAAGCTGCTGTTAATGATATGAAATATTTCAATTTTATTGTTTAACTTACTTTATTTGGAAAACATTTGTTCTACTCTAACCACTAGAAATAATCTTCCTTGTAGAAACCTAATTATTAACAGTAAAATTTTAGAGTTTTGCAAGAGCAAAAAATAGAACTGAAATTCTAAAATTCAGATAGGTTATAATGAAAGAAAAAAAAAAAATTTAGGGATCACTTGTCTCATTAAGTTGATATCTGATCCAAAAAATAAAAAAATAAAAAAAAAAATTAGAACAAGTATTTCTAGATATGAAACAATCTATACTGCAAATGTTTGGGAGCTACATATGCACTGTCCGAACTCACTTGCAAACTGTCTCTCCAAAATGCTATCAGGAAGAATTCCTGAAGACTGAATTCAGCCTTTTACTGGCTTTTACTCAGCACTGATTTTCAAAAAGATTTCAGAAACTTAGTAGTCTCTGATAGTCCTAGCTTTTCACCAAATTTCCTTGAAACTGTCAAGCAACTTAAAGTGGTTTTACAGGGGCACATTCAAACAGCTTATGATCACAGATTATTTTCCTTTGGAAGGCATACAGGAGGAAGAAAATATATAAACTTCAGCTAAATGTTATTAAATATATATTTAAAATTGGAGATAATCCTATAGCAAAAAAGTTCGTGTATCTGAGACCTGGTGACAGACAGTGAAGATATGTCCTGATGCATTCTTCAACCAAAACAAGCCACATAAAGGTGTAGGCAAATTTCCTTTTACAACAGATATCCTAAGATATGCTTTAATTGAGAAAAAGTTTTCATGTCACATCAAAAGTTACACTTTTAGAATTCGTTACACTTTTACGATAGTAAATGCTTATACTTGAGGAAAACACAAGTCTGAAAAGCTCATAGTGAAGTTATTTATTAGCATTACCATTTATATCCTTGTGGTGTTTTGAAGACCGCAAGAAATGGATCAGTGTGAAAACAGTCTAGGAACAAAGAACCCTTATCTGGTCCTTGGATAAGAGTCTGACAACACTGCAATTGAATTATATAAAACCTGTTCTGTAGACACACTGGCAACATCTGACAATCATTAAGAAAATTAACGTTTTTCATGATTGAAAGCGTTAATAAAAAGTAATTTGGAATGCAGTTATGTCAAGTTAGCCCTTAAGTCCAGTTTGTACATGTTATGTTTTTACTTTGGACTGTAAGTTTTTCTTGTAGAGAGCCAAAACTTTTACACAATATAAAATATCAAATCTTAACTGACAGACACTTGCTGCAATGATATGGAGCTATTCACTAACGGCAGCATATCTTTCAGCTAGGGAAAGTGTTTATCGAAAGCAAAAGGTTTCAAAACATACTGTCAGAACTACCAAATTAGATTGTCTTTCTGTTATAACAGAGATCTACTGAAGGTTAAGACAGCACTACAGCTCTAAACTCTTCTTTCTAAGGGAGTTGTCGTAAAACAATGTAATAGAGAAGTCAAAGATGTGTTAAAGCATGTCACTCTACCTTTCACTCAAACAAGCACTTTTACCAGGTGTTTTATTTTTACTTTTTTAACCCTGTACTGCTTTTTGAATTTCATTTGAAGTTCAGATCCTAAAAAAAGTAGCAGTTATCATTTCTTATGTAGAATTGTACACAGCACTTCAGCTTTCTAAAATATTTTTACTTTGGAAGTACTTATCACAGTATAGTATGGGATGGAAGGGATCTCAAGAGATCAAGTCCAACACTCCTGCTAAAGCAGGTACACTATGATCACAAAGGTATGAGTCTAGCCAGGTCTTGAATATCTCCATAGAAGGAGACTCCATAACGTCTCTGGGCAACTTCTTCCAGCCCTCCACCACCCTTACCATAAAGAAGTTATTCTGCATGTTAGTATGGAACTTCCTATGTTACGTTCTAGGTTATTACTCCTTGTACTATTACTATGCACCATTGAGAAGAGCCTGGCCTCACCCATTTGCCTCCCACCACCTTTTAGATATTTATAAACATTTATCAGATCTCCCCTCAGTTGTCTTCTCCCCAGACTGAAGAGATCCAGCTTACTCAGCCTTTCTTCATATGGGAGATGCTCCAGGGCCTTTATCATCTTTGTGGCCCTGGACTCCTTCCTGGCCCTGTGGCCTGCTGGACTCCTTCTATTTAGAAATGGGAAGTCCAGAACTGGACACAGTAGTCTAAATGTGGTCTCACCAGGGCAGAGTAGAGGGGGAGAATAACCTCCCTTGACCTGCTGGCCATGCTTCTTCATGCACCCCAGGACATCATTGGACTTCTTGGCCACAAGGGTACACTCCTGATTCATGGCCAATCTGTTGTCCACCAGGACCCCCAGGTCCTTCTCTGCAGAACTCCTCTCCAGCAGGTCATCACCTCACCTGTACTGGTGCATGCAGTTTTTCCTCCCCAGGTGCAAGACTCTACACTTGCTCGTGTTAAACCACATCAGGGTCCTCCCTGCCCAACTCTTCAGTCTGTCCAGGTCTTGTTAAACGGTAGTACAGCCTTCAAGTGTGTCAGCCAATCCTCTCAGCTTTGTATCCTCAGCAAACTTGCTGAGAGAGGACTTTATCCCTTCAGCCAGGCCACTGATAAAGATGTTGAACAAGACCAGCCCCAGCACTGACCCCCGGGGAACACTGCTAGTTACAGACCTCCAATTAGACTCTGCACCACTGATGACAACCCTCTGAGCTCTGCCAGTCAAACAGTCCACCACATCATCCACTCATCTATCCCACATTTTATATGTTTCATAACAAGGATGTTGTGGGAGACAGCATCAAACACCTTGCTGAAGTCAAGGTACACAACATCCATTGCTCTCCTCCCATTTACCCAGCCAGTGATGAAATTATAGAGGGCCACCAGGTTGGTCAAAACATGATTTCCCCTTTGTGAATCCATGTTGACTACTCTTGATAACCTTCTTCTCTTCCAATTATGGGAAACTCTTTTGCTGCTCAAAAGAAATAAATAAGGATATTAGCTAGTGATTTCCCTCTTTCTTTCCTTTCCTTTCCTTTTTTTCCTTTTTCTTTTCCTTTTTTTTCTTTTCCTTTTTCTTTTTCTTTTCCTTTTCATTTTCCCTTTTCCCCTTCCTGCTTTCTTTCCCTTTTCCTTTATTTTTTCCTTTTAATTTTAGTTGCTTTTGGTAGCGATGAAAGTTTAACTGACCACACTGTCAATTTTCCATGCAGTAAATATAACGTTCTAATGTCATCTCAATTATATGTATGTCTCATTAAAATGAGGATTAAATGAGGCATATGATAGTGCTCATTTCCATAGAATTCCAAAATGAATATTGGATTTCCTAGGTATTTACAATCTACAAGCAAGAGGGAGTGTGGAATTAAGAAACTATGCTTATGGGTCATTCACTGCTGGTCATTCCGGAGCTCATTAATGCTTTCCAAACCAGACATAGTGTAAGAAATAGTTTTCTGTCTTAGCCCTGTAATAATGGATGCTTTCCTTCAATTTTCTTTTCCATTGTTAAATGTTAAGGTCTGCTTGCCCAATTTCCTAATTTTAAGAAGGCCACAAATGAAAGAAAGGAGAGGAGTGTCACAAATACCATTAGACTTCAGGCAAGGATTTTCTGCTGAACACAGAAAGCTTGGGGAAAGGAGGAAAACAGTGTTTGAACTTAGGCATTCCTAGATTACTTGACTGTATATTTGGTTCTAGTAATAGTTGCTGGTCTGTATCACATATAAGGTAGCATGCAGTCCCTGTAACACATACATGAGGGGGAAATATTGTACAGAACTTAGCTATTGCCCAGAGAACTGAATACAAGTTCCATGCCCACTACAACTGTTTGTCAGAGCAGAGGTGTGTGCTCAGAAAGGGAGTCTAGTTGTGGAGGAGCACTAAGGAAATCATTTAATCTACTGCACATCCCCACAGCCCAAAGGAATGAGATTAATATATATTAATATTATTTTTAATAGTATCTTCTGTCAAGTACTAAAAATCCAGGAAGAAAAAATATCATTAAACAGCATACTGTGATGAGGAGCATGATATATGAGAAAGACAAAAACAACAACAAAGAAAAAAAAAATTTGGAGGCATAATGCAGCAACTCAGGGCTTCCCAGGCAGTCATAGAATGTTTTGCTTTTTTACAATGAAAGTTAGCATACATGGGTGCTTTCAACTTCAGTAATCTATCTCTATAGGCATATACCTGCATTATAATCAGAAGCACAGGTTATCTTCAATATCCCCTTTCTATGTTATATTAAAAAAAAGTTTACTAAAACCTCTCAAAAAAAAACAACTTAAGGTAAGAAAAACCATGTATTTTATGATAGAATATTAGCAGCAGGACTTTGTTAAATTGAAGGTCAGCATCAGGTTGTTATGAATCATGCTGGTTAAGCTTTAGGAGAAAAATAACCTGTGAACTTCAGATTTCCAGATGTTACTATTTGCTGTGTAATGGTCAAAACAGATCCATAACCATCCCACACTGAGATCTGGCAGGCATCCAATATCAAGCATATCATATTATTTTTAACTATATCACCATATTATGGGTGTGTCATATATTTGGAGAGAGTTTTTCATAAATTTTTATAGTAAAATAGTCTCCAAAGGAATCCACAAGAAATTAAATTAATTTTCTTGAGATAGTGTGCTTATTTTTCGCTTATTTTGGCTAGTGTCCTGATAAAACAATTCTCCCTTAGAGACTTAGTAAAAAAAAAAAAAAGAAAAAGAAAAGCATAATTTAGTGTTACTTTGATTTATCATATGAATTTAAAATCTTTGTTTGTCCTGTGCTTCAGTGCATTACCTTTACATGAAAATGCACAACAGCACAATAAATATATAACTACCATAAGGTTAAGTTAAACTGCCCAAAATTCATTATGTCTTCTCTCCCAGAACTTACAGAAAATGCACTATGTCCTAAAAATTTGGCCTCTGAAAAATCTTCTGGGGTAGGAAGGAAGACAGTGCCAGAGTTCAGGCCTCTTCTCAGAGGAAGAACTAGCAACTACCCCATTTTTAAAGAGAGAAATCAATCTACTGATCTCAGCTGCCCATGCAAAAAATGCTTTCTTTACAGATATGCATGTAGTGTGCCTAAAGGGTTGGAATCACAAGCAGGACATACATTACTATGAATAGAACTCAGAGAATGTGGGGGTAAAACCCATCACCTGTCTTAATGTAACTTGAAGTGTATATGAAAAAAAACAATATCTTTCTGGGGGAGTCTCACAAAAAAACAAACCCTACTTCTTTAATCCATCCAAAGCATAGAGTATCAAGTTTCTTTATTCATAGAAACAGAATATTCTGAGCAGGAAAGGTACTCACAAGGATCAAGTCCAGATTTTGATTCCATACAGAACTATTCGAAAATCAGACCACACGTATGAGACTGTTGCCCAAATGCTCCCTGAACTCCGGCACTTGGGGCCATGCCCACTGCCCTCTGGTGAAGACCCTTCTGCCAGTACCCAACCTGACCCACCCCTGACACAGCTTCATGCCTTTCCCTGCGGCCTGTCACTGTCTTTGTTAAGATTCGTTGTTAAGAATTTGTTAACAATAGGCTTAGAGATGATTGTTGTAAAGCTAAAGAGTAATTCAAGCTTGACAGACAGAACAAATGGCAATTGCCCCAAACTTCTCTTACGACTTTGAAAATCATGTTTACTTATCTACCTATTTGTTTAAAGACCAGTGCTGGCAACCCAATGTTTGCAACTTAGATTAATAAATAATTATAATGTATCAGACAACAATTGCACTGAATTCTTAAAGTTTGATAAGGAAGTATCATGGCTATTTCAACTTCATACCTTTGTGAGGATACTGATTTAAAGAAATCGATGAGTAGAAACTTAATAACAAAGTTTTGTTACCGTAAAGCAAGGTATCCTTCATTGGCAGCACTGGCACAGCATCAAGATAACTCTCCAAGAATGCTCCACCAGTTGATTGCTTGTGAACAGGTTATATTTTCACAGGTATTACATATTCATTACATTCCCAAATTCATTAACCTATCCACCCCCAATGACTGCCTAACAGACATAGCCTTATTTGGCAATCTTCGATGTCATCTAGCATCCTTCTACCATCTTGATGGTCTGTTGTTAGTCCTTGCACGTTGTTTACTTCCCCCAACACTCCTTTTGTCCCAATGATTGCTGTGGAATGCAAGGACAATAGAGAAGTCTCTGCGCGCACACACAGATAAAGAAGACAAAGGAGAACATGTTGATGCTGTCTGTCACATTTTAGGCATTCCGTTGTTGTTTCTTTTGCCTTGTTAAAGCAGACCAGCCTTACATCATGTCTCTCCGTCTACAATACTACATCACAATTATCATCCGCAATAGCTAAAGACCACTGTGGTGTTGCAAGCAAACATTAACAGAATATTTTGTGTAATTACTTCTTCAAATCAATACAAATCAGAGTAAGAAAGATTATTGTTGAGCTACTGGCAATGTAGTCTGTCTGATTTCTCTTTCTAAATGAATAAATACAATTACCTTTATTTCATTTTTATATTTTCCTTCTTTACTTTTATCAGACCTGTGTAATATAGAAAAAGAAGATGCAACACAACTCACAGTAGCTTATGTAAAGTAAGACAGGCTCGTGGGCAATGAGCTCAGGCTTGTCTCAAGGAAAAGAGAATATTAAACTCACTTTATGGAAAATCTGTAAATGAATACAATTTGTGCAATTTTTTAAATGAGAGGACTGATCTATGAAAAACGCATAAAAGCCACGAATGAAATTGTTCATATAATATCAGGAGTGTTGAAGAAGAATTTCTAAGACTGATATAAGAAAATTATATCTGCCTCTTGCAAATGTAGACTTCGACTGGGAAATGGAGCATCCCCTATCCCTCATGTTTCATATTACTAAAAATGTCTTCACTTCCTGATTAAGTTTGGAAAAAGAGACAAATACATTGTCAAACTAAGTGTTACCTGCCATAACTTTGTGCTTCTATTATGATCTGGATATTTTTTAAGAGGTATTTTTGTATATACTCTATAATCTACATAATGCATGATATATAACATATGTTATATGTAACATGTAAAATACATTTGTGTGTTACATGAAGTTTGTAACATAAAATATTGCCCACAGTGTTGGAAAAGGAATATTTCCCTAACATGAAGAAAGATGGTAGTTTTTTGCCCACGATTGTAAAGAATCTTTGTTTTGGTGGTGGTGTTGTTTTGTTGTTTTTTGTATTTTACATTTGCTGAGATCTTTGTGCACATGGATCTGGTTGTATCTGGGGGCTGAAACTGATGATCTCTTGAGTTCCCTTGCAATTCTGTGATTCTGTGTATCTCAAACTGCTTAGAAACAGTTTTCTAGTTTGATTTAATGCTCCTTTGTGTCCATTCATTTCATTTAGTCTAAAGTTTACTTGGATATATATGAAAATGTGTTAGAAGAATAAATTAAAGAAATAAAATACTTTCTTATATGAACATTCAGAAGTTTTATGGATAAAATCTACCACAAAGAACAGACTAATTAATTCCACAGTTCTGGTTTGCAACATGTAATGAAAAGAACTTTTTGAAGAACTAGTTTGCATGACAATACCAAGAATACTCTTCAAACCAATAGCTACCTCCTTATACTACCTCTCCCTTCTGCACCTCCCAAAAATATGTTCTTTTTTATTTATTTAAATAGTGGCAAGCTGTGGAATTGATATATATTTTCTGGAATTTACACACACCTCATTCTGCATAGCTAATGCATTCTCTTTTCAAGCTAAACTACTCCCTTAACAACAGTCAATGAGCAATTTTTTCTTCAACCTGTGTTTGGGTCACTGTGAATGTCACACTATTAATCAGGATGAAAAGTACTCAATAAATGTTTGGCTAATACACAGAAATAAAATGTCACCAGCAGGATGCATGAGACGTTCTTCCAGAATTCTGCATCTGAATTCTAATCTATCCAGTCATTCAACTTGATTGCAGTTAACATCCTCTTTGATGATTTCAATCTTTTCAGCTGCTTTAAAAACTATAAACTGCTCCAAATTATATACCTTGATCCAAGGGGTGTTTGAATTTAAATTTCAAGAAGATAATTAGGTAATTCATGACTTAACTGGTACTCTCCTAGATGGAAATTCAATGGCTATCATTCTGAAACATTTGTTTAGACATACAGAACTGAAATACATACACAACAGAAAGAATTTCAGTCATTCTTCATCCCCAAGTTTATTGCTTTCCCTTTCCAAACGATAAAGAAATACAGATTAGAACTTAATATTTTCAGTCACTCTGTTCCATTTCAGTAAACAGTCTGAAACAGCCATAAGACCCTATCTGTAACTATGCAAAAATACTACTTTTTTTCTTCCCTTTTACCTATATCCTTGCTTACTTCGCAGTTAAATGTAGTAGCCAATCATATTGCATATATTTTGTAGTGCTCCTGATTTATTTTCTTGTTGTTTAGAGGATTCATATCATTCTTCAGTCAACTTACAAGCATACAGCAGCTATCTGGCCCTGAGAGTGTATTCTGATGCACGTGCCCACTTTAGGAATCTTTACAAAAGATTGCTTTCATATGCCAATTAGAAGGTCTAATTCTTGCTCTTTAAATGAAGCTTGGTGGTTTTGTGATAGTTGCATCCTCTTCAGTTAATACTTAACTCTACAGCTTTCATTCACAATTTCTCTATATTCTGAATCCAATCTACTTGACTTAAATATACATAAAATAACTTGGATTAAATGAAAGAAAAAAAAAAGAAGGAAAAACAGGAAATACAGAAATTGTATTGAAAAAATATATAAAATTTTACATAGAAAAATATGTTTTTTCTCACGTTTCAAAAAACAAATCATTTGAAACACAATGTAACATTCGTATTTATAACATGAACAGACTTGTTTCTCCATGAAAGGTAAAGAGCCTAACAGTCTGAAGAAACTAATCATTTGGAGAACAGGAAACTTTTTAAGGCCCAGTATAAATCTTTGCCCACATTTTTATGTCTGTGTGGGCATTTAGGAGGAGAAATTGCCTCAGGAGTAATTTTTTTTAGTGAGAATAGGTGACAGACCACTATGAGATGACTGTCCTGATCTTTCCTCTCTGACTGATTTGAAATGTCTGCTAGCCAGAGTACGGGAATTTCCATACAAGAGACAGATATTTGGGAATCTAATACCAGGAGTTCAAGGGACACAAAACAGAAGGGACATAAGAAAAATGTCCGTATAGATTTCAGAAGCTGTAGTTTCATGTTCAGTTCTGGGTAGTCATCATGATTCTATTAAAGAAGACCTCTATTTTGAAAAGGATAGAGAAAATTCTAATGAATGTTGGGAGGAAAAAAAAAAGCCTCTGTCAAGCCTATGCGTTACTGATTATACTTTGATTCACACAATGTGTATGTATAGAGAATAGACACTGGTAGATAGCATTGATATCTATAACTGAAGTACCCAGTTTGCTTTATTCTTACTCTCCTAACTAAGCCTCTTTAGAGGGCCATTTGTTTCATCTTAAGATAAACATCTGCAATAAGTGCTACAAGGAGAAAAAGAATGCTAGACTACATGACACTGCTGAAGACAATTTATTAAGCGGACTAAGCAAAGGAAAGTTTGCATCATGAAAATCTTTGCACAAAGACTCACATAGGCAAAACTGAGACCACAACAATTTCCACACCAGTGGGTTGGCAATCATGTCTGAGGGAAACATGGCAGTAGCTCAGATCAGCCTCAGCATCATGTTCTGGCTGATTGGCTGATCCCCAACATGTAGTGGTCCCACCTTCTGGACTCCCCCTCTAGATGGTGTTGGATGTTGGAAATCACTGTAAAAACAATTCCCTCCAGTCTCTCTTATGAGGTGGAAGGTAACTGTAGTCACAAGCTGCCAATAAAATTAGTCCATGATAATGCCATACCGTAACTTTTCAAGAGCTTCATATGTTTTTCTCTTTTTAGCTTTCAATCCTATAACATGGCACATAATGGTTTTGTCATATCTGCCATGGCACAACATATTCAGCTTTATATTCTTGATCAAGCGAAGGCAGTGGTGTTTCCCTGAAAGTAGATGAGATGACAAGTACCGTAAGGGGATCTTTCTCCTTCTACTGACTGTTAAGAAAATATCAGATATCTGACCCAGGGTGGGTTTTCATGAAGTAGATGCCTAGAACTAAAACACGTAAGTCTACTCCCAGTATGATTAGCCCTTTGAGGATCATGGAATTGTAAAATCATTGGAAGGGATTCTTAAAGAATGTCTTGTACAAACCCCCTGCCATGGGCAATGACATCTATCTCTAGAGCAGGTATCTCAAAGCCCCATCTAACCTGAATTTTCACACAGTGATGGGACATCAGCAACTTCTCTACGCAATATGTTCCAATGTTTCACTACTCTCATTGTGAAGAATTGCTTCCTTATATACAGCCTAAACCTACCTCCTTCCACTTTAATATTGATATATTGGTATGGAAGCAAAATACTTAGTAGTAATGAATATAAGGAACACAGAGTTTGGATCTTTTAATCTTTTCTGAAAAGGCTAAGGTTATTTTTCAACTGCAATAAGGCAGCCAGAACAAGTCATGCTGTGCTCAGTAGTGTCTCTCTTTTTTTAATTGGTTGTGCAGAAATTGGGATTCCAGATCCTGGTTTTGGCTGAAATAGAGTTAATTTTCTTCATAGTGACTGGTATGAGTCCATGTCCTTGATTTAGGAGAAATGTTGATAACACACTGATGTCTTAGCTGTTGCTGAGAAGTGCTTAGACTGCTTTCACTAAGTCAAGGACTTTCCAGCTCCTCATACTGCTCTGCCAGTGAGGAGCTCGGTATGCACATGTGGTGACATGACAGAAGGAGGACAGCTGTACTCAAACTGGCCAAAATGATGTCCCATATCATATGGAGAAATGCTGAACAATAAAGCAAGGGTAGAGTTGGCCAGGGCTGTGGACACTGCTCAGGGTCTGGCTGGGCATTTGTCAGTGAGCAGTGAGTAATTGCATTGTACATTATTTGTTTTGTATATTATTATTATTATTATTTTTCCTTTCTTTTGTAGTCCTATAAAACTGCGAGTGTTTTTACCTTTCTTCAATTCTCTCCCCCATCCCACTGCTTGGGAGTGAGCAAATGGCTATGCAGTCCTTAGCTGCCTGCCAGATTAATCCACAACTACTCACATTTTCGTAATCAACAGTCCTAAAGGATTATGGGAAATTTTCTGCCGGATACATTAATCCCAGTAAATGTTTTGTTAAAATGTTTTGGTTACTGACATTTTAACAGAAAGCTTATCTTACTATATTGGTATAATGATTGTTTTAATCATGGAAAAGCAGTTCAATTTATAGTTTCTCTCTTATGTCCTACATAAGAGCTAAAGTAGTAGAGATTTAAAAAGTTAATGCTTTAACTAGCTCAACTGGCAAATAGAGATCTGTTTTCTTTTTCTGACCTCTTTCTTTTACACTGTCAGTGTCACAAATAATGCCAGCTGCTACCCAAATTAAATGGAAACATCACAGTATATTTTAATTAAAACTCTTTTCCAATGTGTGTGGTACATGGAGAGAAATGCTGCTTGTGAAACTTCCACAATAGTGCTTTGAAAGCTTAGAGACACAAAAATGAGTCAACAAGAACCATCTAATCAACACTGCTTCTTCAGGAAGAAATTATATGTAGGAACAATTAAGAAATGAATCAAAGCTGCTAGGAAAAGAGCACTATAGCATTTTGAGGAAATTAAGCCTTTTTTCCTTGCTGTGTTAAGTAAGAGCAGGACATCTGACAGTCCATCTTGCCAAACCAGGTCTTTATTCGTAGGTATAAGTGGACTGCATAATAAATTTTGAATCTTCAAGAGAGTCATGAAGAGATGAAGTAAGCATTTTCAACGTTGTATTACTATTTTTGCCTAAGAGTGGTCATCCTCGGGGAAAGAAAGGTCACTGAATATGATCTGATGTATTTATTCAAAAAATCTGTTGTGTTATTACTCTTTCAGCTGAAATAAAGTTTTTTCAGACTCAGATAAGAATAGTGTGAACTCCTCTGGGGAATATGAATACCTACCACATGCTGAACTTTAATGTCTGTGAATAGTCTCGTATCATCTTTATTTGTTAGTCATGTATTTTATTGACTCGTTTGCATTTACTCAGATTTCTAAGAGCCATCAGTTTTTTCCTGCTGATTTTTTTTCTGGCATATTTTTCTGTCTTCCCTTTTCAATCTCCATCTCACTTTCACTGTTTCTGCCTCCTTTTTCTTCTGTTTCTTTCAGTGTCTTTTGCTGAATGTCCTTTGTTGGAGACGAGAATAAAAGGAATAGAAGAAAAAAACTTTTCTCTGTACAAATACTGTCTGCGTCTTCTTCATCCCCAGGAAGAAAAAATTAGTTTAATGGTTAGAATAACATGAGAAAGCCCAGCTAAGATCAGATTCTCTCTGCCCATATCAGTACCACTACCTTCCAGCCCATAGTGGCATCACTAACTTCCAGTTCACTTTACCTGAAAAAGTAAGATATTTTGTTTTGTTTATTTCCTTACAAAGTGTGTATAATTCAGTCAGCCCAGGAAAAAAAAAAAAAATTGAAAATCACACATGACAGGCACAGAAGAAGAATGCTAAGGTCTGAGCTAAGGTGTTTCTAAATCTAAGGTCTGAGAATTGAGAAAAAGATATGTGTTAATATAAGGATCTAGAATAGTCCCTGCAAGAAGATTGCCTGCTTTCAGTTTAGAGTCTAACAACCCTTGCAGAGAATTAAAAAACAAGAAAATGTTTTCAGCTGGAGTCAGAACTAGAGTTAGTTTTGCCTACTGCTCAGTTAAAGATAATATACTGAGCCAAACTATCCATTGCTATATCCATGTACTGATTCGTTCAGTGTTTACTGTCTAAGATTAAAATCTCCAGTAATTATGACTCCATTAATAGCTCTGGACATGGTTCTGTTCATGGTCCTCAGCAACCTACTCGAGGTGGCCCCGCTTGAAAAGAGAGATTGTCTCCAATGATATATCCAGCAGCCCCTTCTAGCCTCAACCATTCTGTGATTCTGTGATTCTGATTCTCTGTGGGTATTATCAAGGCCTAGCCATTCAGTGGTATTGAAAAATGTAATGTTTTTTCCTGATCCCTACCTCAAAATTAAGACTTCCGTCATTTGATGCGTAAGTCATTCTCTGCTGTCAGTCAGAGGTTTCTTTAAATTATCACCATAGGATCAAATCTATGGGTTAAAACCTAAAGCACCACTAGATTAAGTGGATTTTTATTACACCTGCCTATCTCTTGTTCACCAGATTAATCCAGTATGAGCTGGGAAAAAAAAAAAAAAAAAAAGTGATAGACAAGTAGAAAACCTTACATAACCTTTTGCTCGCTCCTGATATTAGTAATAGATTGAAGGCAGGAGACCAAAGGCTGATAAAAGTCCCAGTGGCAATAACTATGTAAAAAAAAAAAAAGAAAGAAATTGGTCACCAAGTTACATAATTGATTCAGCCACTGACATTTCATATCCACAATGCAATTCAGAAATCAGCAGGTAGATAAAACATTAGTCCCTTACAGATGAAAACACACACATGAACAAATGCTGAACACAGTGCAGAAGACTGAGTCAAAAATGGAACTGCTACATGTGGAGGCCAGTCCGCCAGCTAGGACCTGACTCATCCTGCATTTAGGGTTAGTGGCTTCTTCTTATCAGTTTGTGGAGTATCCCAGGTTTATCCAGACCATAACTTTGACCATGTGAGTATGTACTCAGTACATGTTCTAGAACAGAAATCCTGGAACAGAAATCACTATCCAGTTGTCATAATCATCTTGTTCAACAAGAAAAATTTAGAATATATGTCAGAGGGTAGTATAATTCTCAACTTGTGGCCACTCTACTATAATTGCCCCTATGACCTCTGCAGAACTGTAAAACTATGATGAAATAAGTCGATTTAATTAGTAATAATTAGTAATAAAAAGTTCATCTTGTTAACTACAGAATATAAACTTCTAGTTTCACAGCAGGTGAATCAATTCAATTTCTTGAACTACAGATCCCATGACATTATTTTATGACCTTGGTGTGAAATAGGGAAATGCAAAGCCCGGAGTCTTACTGCAGAGACTAAAATTCCCTGTAATTCCAGGAGGGTGCAGTATTCACCATTAAAAATTTAAGACACTGTTTCAAAGTGCAAAAGGTCCAATGCCAGACTAAAACTACTCACTCTAGTGCTGCTTAGGTACTGGGCAGCAAATTATTTACTATGTTTTGTCCTTCTGCATATGTGACAGCAACAACATGGTGGCCTTCAGAATGTGAATGTCAGCATCAGGATGGCAAGCTGAGAGTGGCCACAAAGTAGGTGGGTAGTGGTCACTCTGACCAGGCACAGTCCCACAGTGACTAAGCCAGATGAGCAGAGCCAGGTGGTGACAGTCCTAATTACAGTTTCCCAAGGAAAAAGGGCAAAAGCAATGTAACAAGTCACATCCAGGATGAATGCAGGAAGTCCAAACCATTCAGAAACAGGCCTGGAAACACATACACTTACCCATAGCTCAGGCTTGGATGGAGGACCCAGGCAAAGACCATCAGAATAAATATGGTTTATTAGTGCTCCAACAATCTGATCTTGATTTAGGACTGTAAATCTTGATAGATAGTGACTTCATTCTTGAAGTTAACAAATTCATTCTTCTCAGCTTTTTTTTAATGTGGGGATTGTCAATCACGCTTGGTGACTTCTATACATGGCTTTCTTTATTTACATCCTTTGGAAAATATCTTGTGGAATTTCCCTAACACAGGAGTGTGCATTAGCAGTGAGTTTTGCATGGGTAGATGCAGGCTGAGGTACACATATTTCTACCTGAGACTGTTGGGGATTAACCCGGCACTTCGTCCCAGTGGAAACCAGGATAGACCCCTAGCAAAGCCACCTGTACTCCTAGGCTGCCTGAGCTACTTGGTATCTTGTGCCATGCCTCGGGCCCTGTAGGGCCTCAAACAAATAAGGCTTTACTGGATCTAGATTTCAATCCAGGAAGAGGTCTGAAAACACATCTATATTACTGCATAGCTGCATGACAGAGAAGGCTGGCTTGCTAATGTGGGATTCAGTTTAATAATTCCTTGATATAACTGGCTACATTGGACAGAGAGATCCATTTTCAAGTTTCTCATTTGCCTGATAGAGAACAAGCAGCATAAATCAGAATCTCCCACAATCAGCAGGCTATGTGGGTTAACACTGTGCTTGTAGTCCAGAGCAAATAATTGGATGAAAATGAAAGTGGATTAAAAAAATAGTTAAGATAAAATTATTTATTTGGACAAATTTAGTTGATAAATATTATGTTAAGCTTACTGTGGATATTTAACTTATTACAAATAGGCAATAATGAGAATTTCCAAAGAAAAGAGAAGATTGTTGTTATCAGTCAAAACCTTTAAAAGTTGAAAAATTATTTGTTTCACTTAATGTTTTTCTTTTATTGTATACATTTACTATGTAAAACACTGTAAGCAAAAAAAAAACAACAGTGAATGACATAAATGACATAAAAAATGAACAATATTGCATTGTAAAGCTAGTCTTGCAGGAGCTAGAAAACGTACATGATTTAAAATTGTTTAAATAAATATGGCAATGTAGCATTTTATATACTTGCAAAACTTCAGTGTGTCAGTGTTGAATGTAAACTGCAGGCCAGTGCATGTCCTCTTGCAGTAGGTTTGATTTGTTTTTCAGGACTTCCTTATACAACACATTGTCTTGATTTGATAGAAACGTCATCTCACTTCATTTCCTATATCCAGACACAGGAAATTTACTGAATTCAGGTTCTCAAAAGCAGCATTCATTTTGTTTAGATCTAGCTAGAGTTATTGCGTGAGAAGTGAACAATTGCTAGCAGACTATTTCTGAAATTTCTGGGCCTTATTATAAATTTACCTACAACAGTGTATGAGTAGCAGTAATTTTTGTGCTCAGCAGAATTATACTGAGAATGCCTTATCAGTAAAATTAAATCAAATTACAGTGCTGACTTTTAAAATTCATTGTATATACATGTATGTACTTATGCGTATGTACATATGTGTGAGTATATATATACACAGCACAGAGCTCAACTCTGTAAGATGCTCAGTATTATGTGTATGACCCAACAAACCACCTAAATGCATGTCTAATTTCTCTGAGACTTCAAAGATACTGCTTTGTTTATGTACAAGCTTAACTGATTAGGTGGATTAGAGCCAGAGCATTCACCACATTGCAGGATCAATCCTTAATCACAGAATTCCAGAATGTATTTAATAGACTTTTAAATGGATTTGGGACCAAATGAAAGACTCAGATCTGAATACCTATGGCTTTGTGAAAGCTTGATAGGATTTACATATTGAAACAAAATCCTATCCCAAACACAATTGTAAGAGTAAAAAAGGTGACATTAGCTAATTCATAGGTTCAAAAGGAACATGTTGTTGATTTTATGTTGAAGGCTTTCAGGCATTACGGCAGTGAACAGCACAGCATTTCTAGAAAAGTTAATGTATTGAGGGCATGCTCTTGCAATGTGCCATGACAGAACACTTAAGAGCTGAATACTATTACAATTCCCCTCCTATTCCAGGAGTCACTATCAGTTGAAACTGTGTTATCAGATTTAGTCATTTAATGGACTACTTGTAAAACAACAAACCTTGTTCTCCATCGCTGCTGCCTTCATCATGTCTGTGGTGGTCCTAGCAAATGAAATTCAGCCTGAAAGTTCAGCCACAGGTTAAAAAGTGATCATTTCCAAAATAGGCAGAAGCATTTCTTTGACTTATTTGGGAAACCAATTATCTGAGCCTGGCTTGTGGTTTCTAAGAGCTGGGAAGCAGCTGAGGTATTCAACACAGCATATTTTTAACATGTGAGTTTGCAATAATTCTGCAAATTCAAGGAATTAAGAATAAATGGGCAGGTAGCTTAAGCCCTCTTAGTTTTTGCTGTGGATCAGTGGCTGACCATGACCATCAGGAGCTGCATGAATTCCTCTTAAGCTATTGGGATGGAAAAAAGAAAAATAATAAAAAAATTGGAAATAATTGCAAAAAACAATTGGCACATAAAATCAAAACAAAACATAAAACTTCAGTGGTCATTTTTCTCTTCCTAAGAAAGAAGAAAATGTAGTAAAAAACACCAGATATCTTCCTAAAATTCTTTTTTTTTTCTTTTCTTGAAAATAAAAATTTAATTTTCAAATACAGTTCTCTGGAGAATAATAGGTTAATGAGAGCAGCTAGCTGCTATAAATCAGAGAGATTTTGCAGTATGACTATATAACATCTAGAGTGAAAATTTCATTTGACATTGCTGTAATAGTAAGAACAGAAGGCATTTTAAGAACATAGCTATTGATTTTACATTACTATTCCGTGATTATTAAAGATTGTTGGGATAAATTATCATTTTTATTAGTTTGCAATATACAAAAAAATGATGCATTAGAATTTCTAACATCTGGAAATACTGATATTGCATTAATTGGATATACTTCATAGCAGCTTCAGAATTGTCACTAACTCATAATGTTTCCAAATGCTTCTTACGTTATTTATACAGAGCAAGGAGACAGCAATTGAGCTGTTTCTTTTTTTGTTTGCTTTTTTGGTCATTTTTAATTAGCCATTGAGATAGATACCCGAGCTTATGGCTTGAGAGAAAAATAAGTAAGTTTGGACATCAGTTAAGAATGATAAAAGGATGGGGCAGAAAAAGAGAAATCAGGGAAGAGTGAGTATATTACATATTCATTGTTCAGACAGAGAATGTAGGAGAATGCTTATCATCACCCACAAAGTCAATGACAGAACAAAAATTGAGCTCAAAAGTGGATTTGACTGTAAGACTGCTATGGCAATCATAAGAGCATACACTCTGCCTCTGACTTATGCATTGTCCTTCTAAGTAGTATTTACTCAGGTCAAGTTGAAAGTAGGTATATTTTTTAAGTAGGTTATAGCGGAACTCACCAGAGAAGGTCACAAACTGTCTTTTCTGCATAACGTTAACGATGACAGCAGGAAAAAAATGTACAGAATAGTGGAACTCACCATAATTGCAAGAAAATGCTGTAGGTACACAGGGCCAGCTATGTGTATGGTTCTCAGAAATGTAAAGGGAACAGAAGGCTATTCTGATGTCAAGCATGCCTGTCACTAAACAAATTCATGCATAACAAGTAGTCCCCCTACAATTTCTTGATATTTTCCTTGATGGTTTTGGAAAAACTAAATAGTGTTTCTGGTTTATGAAGAGCAGATTACTATGTACTCATTTTATCAGACATTCTAATGAAATCAAAGTCAAGTATTATGAGCTTCCATGTCATAATTTATGATGTAAAATAGGCATTAAATATTTTCTATCGTCCTGTTTCATTTTAAAATTTTTACTATGAAAGATATTTGTGGTCCATCAATTTCATTTCAGAATTAAGATTGGGTGTGTGCAGACATAAATATGTAATTGTTATGATTTATTTCTTGAAAGTCCCACGGAAAGCTTTAAGTGCCTTGTTTAAGTGTTTGTACAATATTGCCCCTATTGCCTATTCACCAGAAGTATTCTAGCATAGGTTCATTAAATATGTATTTGATGAAAGGATGTTTTTTTACTGCAACAGTAAGTAACATTGTGAAAAGTATTCCTGTATATAAAGTTATGTACACAGAAATTTGTCATGATAAAAAATAGCAATCTTCATAACGAATAAAGGTCTGACAAAAAAAAAGTCAATATTGTTCATTTGGAATCTCTTGATAACTGATGATTCTCTAAGTACTTCAGGTTCCAGATTTCTGGGTTCACACTGTGAAGAAACCTAGGAGTGTACAAGCAGGATTTTGTTTGTGTGAAACTAACCTGGAAGATTCTAGGAGTCTACATAATACTGTCAAATATTATAGACAACTCCAAAGACAACCTAATAAAGAGGCAATAAAACAGAAAACAACAATTCTGTTAAATTAGCCAGACTAAGAACAATGGAGCTTACACTTTTTATTGATGACTATCGCTATGGAATAACAGACAACACATAACTGGGCATATAGTGTCCTGGTCAAAATTGCTCAACTAGGAAGCATTTTTGACTCTCTTGAGGAAAAAAAATTCTTTGCAGATGGATTAAGATGTATTGGAACATTGGGCAAGGACATGAAATTCAACAAAGAAAAAAACTAAGTGCTGCATCTGGAATGGGATAATGCAAGGCACAGGCACAGACTGGGAGTTGAACAGCTGGAGAGCAGCTCAGCAGAAAGGGATCCAGGGGTGCTGGTGACAGCAGGCTCGGCATAAGGCAACAGTGTGTCATGGCAACTAAGAGGGCAAACTGCGTTTTGGGGAGCAATAAGCACAGCATAGCCAGCTGGTCAAAAGAGGAGATTTCTCTCCCCATGTTTAGCATTGGTGAAGCCTCAGTACAGCCCTGGGCTCACAATATAAAAAAGATGTTAAGATACTTGAAAGCATCCAGAGAAGCACAACAAAGTTCATAAAAGGGCTAGAAGGTGCGTCCTGTTTGGCACTCTGTTTATCTAGTTTGGAGAAAAGAAGGCTAAGTGGTGACCTCATTGCTGAGGAGAGAAAATTGTGAGGGAAGTATCAATCTCTTTTTCCTGTTAACCTATGATAGAACATAAGGGAATGGCACAAAGATGCACTGGGAGGGTTCAGACTGGATAACAGGAAAAACTTCTTTACCTTAATAGTGATTGAACACTGTACAGGCTTCCTAGTTAGGTGGTTTATTCTCCATGCCTGTCTGTGTTCAAGAGGCAGTCGGATAATTTCCTTAACAATCAGCTTTAACTTTTGGTTATCCCTGAAGTTGTCAGGCAGTTCTGGATGATCTGGAAAGTCCCTTTCAACTGAACTACTCTATTCTATTCTACTCGGAGGCAGTTAGCCTTCAGATTGTCTTCTTTTTAATCTAAAATCTCACCTTCCACTATTCAGAGAAAGGACAAATAGTTCTCACCGTGTTATGTTAATCCTGAAGTAAGCAGACACACAAATATCAAAAATGCTTGTCTAGCTTAATAAATCTGTCCTTTTCTCCAGGGATTTACAATATCCTTCATAAAAGTGATTGGAAAAGCTGATATTCATCTAAAATTAATTTAAATACATGGTTAATGCAAACCACTGTCCTTCTGATCAAGTAATTCCATAGTAAAGCAATGACAGTTTTCTCAAAAAATCAACAATGAATGACTGGTAAATAGGTTATCCCTTACTCTCCTAGTAATTGGTACAAGCAATACCATTAATCTTTTATGTTAACTACTCTGTCATTTGGGGGTCTCTTATATTGAAAAATCATTCACATATATATATTGCTATTCACATGAACTAACAGCAACAGAAAGATCAATGTGCTTCTTTCAGAAAATATGTCTACATTAATCTGCCTTCTGTTGTTTGCATCACTCTCTCGAAATGTGTATTCAGAGTTCACTCACACTCTTATGCTGTCAGTGAGCCATCAGGCTAAACTTATTCTGCATGGTTACAGAAAACTAATCATGTCCTATTTTCTGCCTCCATTTAAGACAGACAGTAGAGAGGGATTTACTATACTGTTTCTAATCAGAGAGAACAAGATTTTTATCACTGAATGTGTCAGTGAGATACTTATCAGAAATTTTAGATGACACTGAGTCATAGATGTGTACGAATGAACACATAATTGGAATAAAAGTGTTTTGTGTTTATAAGATGCTCTATCCTGGGCATAAGAAATGTCATAGAACTAATTAATATAAGTTATTGGCAAAGGAGGAAGATCAGAATGAAAAATAACTGATGCTAGAGGAACACAGTAAACATTTAGAATTGCCTGTGGTGAAAAATCTCCAGATGCCAAAGTTGTTTCCATTTCAAGGATATAAGAAACATAAACAAACAAACAAAAGAACAGCAAATCATACCAAAATCTAATAAGCACTGAAATCACCTCTATTTCATTTTGAAAAGTCACATACAGATGAAAAACAAAGGTCTACCTATATAATGACATGTCAATTAAAAAAAAAAATAAGACAATTGTCATTAAAACATCACAAGAGAAATTTCCAAAAAAGTCAATAGGCTTCAAAGATATTTTCTTTTTTAAACTACACCATTTTTTAATTAAGAAGGGTATTTCAATACTTTAATCGGACTTATCTCCATTTTAGTGATGAAGAGAATGGGTAAGAAAAACAAGTGTTGATTCAACAGAGAAAACTTTTGAACATTAAATCCAAATAAAAGGATTGATGTCTTATGAGCATATTAGCCCCATAGTAGTCCCATGATTTTTCTAAGAGTTCTCTCTGGCTCTTTTCTCATTATTCAGTGCTTCAGATTCAGCAGGCAATTGGAAAGGATGCTTCCATTCAGGCACTATGTCAAACTATCTAAGTCAAGCTCCTGTGAACTCCTGTACAGTTCTTGGAGGTGGCACGACCTAGGTTTCTTCCTCCCTGAAAGACAAAGGGCTTTCATTTGACATTTAATGGGAAAGTAAGGAGTAAGAGCTCATTGTTTTGAGCTGAACATTGTGTGATCAGTGAGTGTTAGTTTCAAAAGAGGTTTAGTTGAGTCTTTGAGTATATAAACACGTCTCTGAATTCAGGAAAGTCTCATGAAGAAAAACTGTCAGCGCTCACATACACAGACATGCACACACACACACACACAAATAGGAGGTTCAGTGAACAACTTCTGACACCTAACCTAAATTTAACAATTTAGATTAGAGTACCTGAAATGCCTAAGTAGGTTAGAGACATCTGGCTATTTCTGCTAAGAATATATACTGAGTTTGGTTTGTGAATTTGAATGTTCACTTGAATCTCAGCTTAAGTGAAGTACCTGGTACCACATAAGAGCTATGAGAAAAATCCAGCTCCCTTTCCCTGTTTCTTCATCTCCACATTACCTAACTCAAAAAAAAAACCAACAATTGAAATTTGGGACTATGAGAAACAGCTGGCAAAGTATTCCATGGAGGGCTTTATAAAGAACAAAATGATCAGTTTTCTTAAATGCTTAACTGAAAGAAATGAAAAAAAAATGTGATAAATGCAGCCTAAAATTCATAATTCATTATATTCTCACTAGAAAGAAATCCTGTCAAGGCCTTTTTTACTTTTTTGTTGTTGGTTGTTGCTGTTGTTTGCTGAACTAGCCAGAAGTCTGAATGAAGAAATGATTTCTGTGCTTGGCAGGAACTTAAAAAGATTTGCAGGTGTGTTTGGTTGCCAGTGAGGAGGCCAAAAGAACTCCATATAGGAAGAACAGGCGGTTTACTGGCTGAATCATATCATGCTATGATGTGAAATCACATCATAGCCTATATCTCAAGTTCTTGTTCTCATAAAGAGAATAAAGGTGAATATAAAGAATTCATACAGTAAGTTAGAATGTATAGCAAGCAAATGAGTGGGTTTACAGATAAAGCTCTATAAAGTTTTCTGTCAGTAAGACCTTTTCCGGTACTTCAGTCCAATAACTCACAGAATGCCAGACAGCAAGAATATGAATATTAATGCCTACTTACTGATGAAGAAATAATAAATATAACATCTTCTATAAAATACAAGCAAAGTCATTACAGAATGACAGAATCATAGTGCTTGGAAGGGAACTCTGGAGATCATCCATTCCAACCCCTTGCTAAAGCAGGTTTCCTACAGTGTGCTACAAAGGAAAGGTGTGTTTTGAGTATCTCCAGAGAAGGAGACTCCACAACCACTCTGGACAGCTTGGTCCAGTGCTCTGCCACCCTCAAAGTAAAAAAGTTTTTTCTCATGTTGAGATAGAACTTCCTGTGTTACAGTTTGTGCCATTGCCCTTTGTTCTGCTGCTGGGCAGCAGTGTAGAGAGCCTGGCCCCATCCTTTTGACACCTTTAGATATTTATAAATATTGATAAGAGCCTCTCTGTCTTCTCTTCTACAGGCTGAACAGTCTCAGGTCTTAGCCTTTCCTCATAAGGGAGATGCTCCAGGCCTCCAATCATCTTTGTGTCTCCCTACTGGACTCTCTCCAGTAGTTCTCTGTCTCTCTGAGCTGGGAAGCTCAGATCTGATCACAGTACTCCAGATGTGGCCTCATTCATTATTTATTCTTCCTGCACTAAGATAACTATTTGAGGTTATTTGCTTGGCACAATGTGCAGGAACCCCTATTCAGCTCTAACTCAGAAGTTTCAGAGCTTCCATACTATGTGAAGATCTCTGATCTATTTCTGAAGATCCATACTGTGAACACCTCCAAAATATTACATATTTTAAGACTTTTTGTAGGATTCACCTATGTCAGTTGAGTATTTTTTTTTAAGTAAGGTATATTCTTTCTCCCAGTCTTCGGTTCTTTTCAGCCTGTTTCTACTGGCATCTTGAAGTGCACCATTTCTCCTTGCATACCTCAAAAAAGCTTCTTTTTTTTTCATTGCCTCTGAGTTTTGGCTATACATTTAATTGATGCTCTTCTTAGCAGTCTCCCAGATTCTGCTGCTGCTGATGCCTTCCTGCACCCATGTCCCCATTCCTACCCGCCCTCTTCTTCACCCTGGACTTTTCTCCCCATATACTCATTCCACTTGAGAAAGAATCGTCAATTGACCTCCCAATGCTCTTGTTGCTCTGTGCAACAAGCCAACCTCATTTCTCTCAGCTAACCACAGACAATTGACAATACAAACAATAGATGAAGTAGCTAGGGAACAAACATGAAAAAGATCCCATCCAAAAAGATCCCATCCATTTTTGATTTTGCATTACACACTTGTCTACTAAATTAAACCTATCATTGATGCTTTCAATATTAATTCCCCCCACATCTCCTTTCTATTTTGAGCAATGCTGTTCTCTAAAACAAATTTTGTGTTCGGGAAACACTATCGTCACAAGGGATTGTTCCTTGTTTTTAAATTATTCACCGAGCTTGACATAAAGGAAAGTAAGGCTAAGAGGATCTGGTATGGGTATTAGGATTTGTAATTGTTTTAGCAGCAGAATTAGATCTTCACAGTTATTAAACCATTATGGGTGTCATCAGTTTTAAATACTTTGCCTTAAACCTTAGCGGTTTATTGCTAGTTGTGTGATTTGATATAAATTAAATTGGCTAAGATGGCTGAATTAAAGAATCTCTGCATCCTATAATGTAGATTTCTCTAACAGATTTTTGTTCCTCTGGGAACAAGGCAGAAATAACCACAGTGGTGACAAATATAACACATTGAATTTAATCTTAATTCTTTTTTACCTGAGTAATCAGAGCATGAAATGCAATGATTAATAATGAATCGATAACACCAGGAAAAAGAGTAATAGTATTATTTCCAGAATATTCTGTATAATGGTATATACTTCTGTATATATTACTGTATACTTCTCTTCACATGGTACAACTAAAAAGAGACAAATAGCAAGGAGCAGGATGTCCAAGAAAGACATAATAAGAATTCATTTCTTAATCTTTAACACAGAGAGAGCACAGAAATTTCACCTATGTGGTGGGTGGACTTTGGACTGCAACCAGAAGCCTATCCAGGTTCCCTCCTCATCAGGATGGAAGAGAATAGGATGAAAGAGCCCATAGATCAAGAAAGATAAAGACAGGGAGATCACTTACCAATTACTGTCACAAGCAAACAGATTCAACTTGGGGAAAATTAATTTAATTTATTGCCAGTTAGAATACATTTAGACAGTGACAATGACAGACATTAAAATCTTTCCAACACCTTCTTCCCAGGTTCAGCTTCACTTGTTCATTCTCAACTCCTCTACCTCCTTCCTACACCTGGGTGGCACAGTAAGTGGGGGCTTGTAGTCAGTCTACTACAGTTTCCCTCTGCTCCTCCCTCCTCCTCAATGCTTTCTTCTGTTCCTTCATTACCCCCTCTCCGGTAGCCACATTTCCTGCATGGGCTGTTCCTTCAGACCATTTGTACTTACTCCATCATGGGCTTCTCCACAGTCTGCAGGGGAATCTCTGGCACCTACAGCACTTCTTCTCACTCCTTGTTTTCTAACCTTGGTATCTGCAGGGCTGTATCTCACAGTAAATTTTTCTCACTTCTGGATATGATTATGTAGATCAGCTGATGATTTGTTTCACTACTAAATCAAAACAACCAAGAATATAAAAATAATGGCCTTTTTTTGATCGCATCAAAGTGGGCTGAGGGGTTGTTTTTCTGAAGTAGACAAAAAGCTTCTCAAAGTAAGCTTTTCAGGTCTAACTATATAATACAAAATAAATTATCCTACTACCAGGAAAATGTGTTAAAACAGAGATGCATGTGTCTCTCTAAAAAGACTTCTTTCTTGTTGTAGAGATAGAACTCAATAATTTGAAAAATGTCACAGGAAAGCAATTTGATTTCTTTTAACTAAATTCCTGCCAGTTTCATGAATCTGGTATAAATTCACATAATTTCAAGTGGTGCAGGCATGCACGTTCTACAACTAAAATGATCTACAATTGTAAACACTTTGATCTGAGAAACTCGGATCTAGCTGTTGCCAAACATAGAAATGTACTTTTACTGGTAAGTGTGAAGCAAAGCAGGCCTGACGGTGTTCTTTACAGCCACTTAATGGTAGGAAAAGTGGGAAACGATTTGAAGGAAAACAATTCATAGAAAAACATTAAGACTGAAGACATACACCTGTGAATGTTAATTTTGGAAAAATGATACACAAATTGAACAAAATTCTCAGTCATATCAATCCTTACATTCAGTAGACCTCAAATCACAACAGATTTACATTCTCCAATATTCTGATGAAACTCTTTCTGTGAATTATACCAGCTGTACTAAATTCAGTGGCTTTTATAGATTTGTTTTATAAAATATATGGTGGAAAGTTATCACCATGACTCTTCAATTCATCTTAAGTACAGCTTGATGTATTTGTCCATCACAGAAGCTCTAAAAGAGTAGTGATCAGATTATCTAACACGATTAGAAGGTTTACTTGTTAACTTAACTGCATACATTTCAGCTGAGCAGTTCAGGTAAAACTTTCTTAGTAAGTAGTTTTGATACAATACAGTGCTAATTTAGTATGAATTTAGAGTATAGTTGATCTGTAGATCAGGTCAGAAAGGTATCATTGCTAAGACTGAATTTATTTAGATATTTTGAAGGAATAGCCCGAATTCTGAAAGGTTTTAGTTACCCATTTCAGTATTAGATAAATTCAGGAATTCTAAAAGACAACAGAAATAAGATAGGAATTTCATTCCAGGATAAGAGAAGAATAATTAAAAAGTCTTAAACCTGGCTGCATTTTTATTTTGCAGAAGAGAAAGCCATTTTGAAAGTAAATGATTACTGCATTAGTACTCCTGCAGTTCACACAATGGTAGGATAATGATCTAAGAAAGACTGACATTATCTTTCACAAATATTTGAAAGCAAAAACAATACCTGACAACTTAGCCATTGATTTAGTAGGCATCACTGCAATAGAAATGCTAAGTCACAGCTTGAACCAGTGATTGAACACCTGGTGAGAAGGCAGGACAACTCTGGAGAGCTCAAGTTCAAGCAGCACATCTGAGTGACCTGAAGGGGGTGGATTCTGGCCTCACCCCTTCCTAGACCTCATTTAAGGGTTGGCAGCGGAGGCAAAAGTATGTTGTCTGGAGATCTCTGCCTACTCTGGGACTGTATAGGCCTTCCTGAGGTAAGTAAATTCTTTTCCCTTTTTCTACACTTACTGTTATTACATCCAAGCAGGCCATCCTTCACCTTAGTCCAAGACCTTGCTGCCCTGCCTTCCTGTAGTAACTGCATATTCAACAAAGTGCTCTAACTTTTGATTTTAGGCATGTGTCTAAATGCCCTAATAAGTGCTTTGCAGAACTGTGATGCACTTAAGCACAGATTAAATGCTTTGCTCTACTATAAGGAATATCTATCTGATAGTCTTGACCTAGTATAGAATGATCATGTTCTCTAAGGATTGCTAGCAGTGTAGTTAAACTCTGTTTCTTCTCAACTGCACATGTGAAATAAAAACTTTTATTCACTGAATGTGAATGACAAATTATGCCTCAAAGACATAAGAAGTCTGAGATAAGAAAAGCTTAGACTTCTGTGCATCCATCAGGCATCCAAACTCAAGAAAGGTAATTCAATGCTGCTTGTATTTTCAAAGTTCACATGACTTACGTGAAACTTTCTTTTGTGTTAATTTTTTCCTTTTCTTGAGTAATGTATTCCTTGGCATAAAGTCCATTTGTGATAATCAAAATAAAGTATTAGTTTGAAGATTGTAGTATAAATGAAGCCAGAAAAGAGGATTTGTAGTTTAAAAACTTCATAGTACAAGAGCCCTTCCCAGTGTGTTATATGCTTTAGTTAGCAAGACACAGAAAGTTTCAACAGGAAGGTTTAGTGCTCTTTTCCCTAACAGATCTGAGCTTTATTTCTCTGGCTGGTATACTTCTCTATTGATTTCTTACAAAAAGAGAAACAGAAGCTAAAGTAAATGAAGAATGTTATTGTACATGTTCCCAAATAATTGAAAATCAGTTCATGTAGCTCTACAAACTGTTTAAAACAAATCATAAGAGATTTTAAATGAGCAAAAAATCTGCGAACAGTAAGGTAGCATTTAGTCTAATCAGCATATGCTGCTTTATCAGCCATAGAGTAATCCTTCAATAACTGCTAAAAACCTATTGCAGAGTTCTTAACATCACTATTCTTACATTCATTTGGAGATAAAAATGGACTTTTTACTTTTATTTAACATCTAGCATCTTACAGGTACAGACTGATGGAAAAAGAATGCACAGACACTAGAACAATTTTGTATCTAAAAGGAGTTGCACACAGACATATGCAAATTAGTTATATTTTGTATGGTGTGTGCAACCTCCAATTCTAAACTTTAGACATAGACAATGAAAGAGTATAATATGAAGAAAAAGAACAAAATTGCATTATGAACTGAAACTTTTAAAATGATTTATTTTCACCTGCGATTAGTTTTTAGAGTTTATTATTATTATTATTTTAATTAAAAAAAAAGAAAGGAAAAGATGCTGGACAGTTACGTAGCTTTTTTTTTTTTTCCATAAAGCTTTTGGTTTCATTACTCTTTGGTTATCTATGTAGCTTTTCAGAAATCAGTTTTACAGGAAAAACATTGCAAGCAGCCAGAGGGCATAAAATCTTAAGGGGAAAAAGAAAGCTTGTAGACTTTAAAATGAGCAAGGTGCTAAAATGCTATCAAAACCTATCTGAATAGGAAACCTTGAAAACATCTGACAAACTAAATAAAATGGTGGTTTTTCCTATGCTCTGTTCCAATATCATCACTAAAGCCTTTATAAAATAACTGCAAAGTGGTTTGGAATTGGCACTATATTGTATTTTGGCATTTTGCATCTCACTTTGCGCAACTTTAAAGTGACATTTTATATATATACGTATAAAATTTTTTCCCACGTACACATTCCTGCATAACTTCTATTCACTATTTTCTATGTGTGTTTTTAGTAACTACCGTAAGTGTTCTAACGTCATTTTGATTTCATCTTGTTTAGTGGCTGGGATAGAGTTAACCTTCTTTGTGGAGGCTCGTATGATGCTGTGTTTCACCTCTGCGATGAAAACAATGGTGAGAACACACAAATGTTTAAGTCCTTGTAGTACAGTTCTGCACAGAGTCCAGGACTTCTCAGCTTCCCATGCTGCCTTGCCAGTGAGGAGTCTGGGGTTGCATAAGGAGCTCGAACGGGACAGAAGCAGGGCAGCTGATCTAAGCTGTCCAAGGGGATATTTCATATCACATTGTGTCATGTTTATCAATAAAAGCTTGGGCAAAAGAGGAAGAGGGCATTTATAATGATGGTGTTTGTCTTTCCAGTAAAGCATCATGCATGATGAGCTCTGCTTTCCTGAAAGTGGCTGAACATCTGCTTTCCAACAAATAAATTCCTTGTTTTGCTTTGCTTGTGTGAGCAGCTTTTGCTTTATCTAATAAACTGTCTTTACCTCAACATGTGAGTTCTTTCATTTCTACCTTTACTATATTCCTTCCCATCCCTATGAGAGAAAAATGAGTGAGTGGCTGTGCAGTGCTTAGGTGCCTACTGAGGTTAAGTCACCTTCCTAGACTGGCATCTTTGAACACAAATCAGAACAGTTTGAATTCTTTTAATTGGTTGAATAGAAGAAGTGTGCAGTATTAAAGAAGAGGGGGGGAAAAAAGTAATTGATAACAATCTTCCACTGATACATCGAATTGCTCAGTGTCTTGTAAAGGTGTGATATCAGTTAAATCTGTGAACTGATATTTAAATTTGTCATGGTAATTGTGATGTAAATCTCTCCTTTCAACATTAAACATGTTATAAAATGCAGATATTGGTAATTTTCTGCCAAGAGCGCTTTAATTTAATTATCCAAAACTAAAACTTTTTTCTAATGAAAAACAACACCAGCAACAAATAAAAACTGGTATTCTTACAGAAAATCTGAGTTTATTAGGAAAGTTCCTAATAACTTTCTCTTTTGTGTCAAATTCTTGCACTTTAAGAAAATCTTGGTATCACATGTCAGCACATATGAACTTGGATTTTTGCAAGGACATTTCTATTTGCAGTTCTCTGAATGCAAGAAAAATGAGGAATGCTGCTGGAGCTGCAATACTATTTGGAGTTTAAAATCCCATATTCAATAGAGATGTATAGATGTCAGTATATGTTAAATAGAAAGCAAAACGTTTTCAACATAAAGCAAAAATTACCAGGGTGGTTTTGTTTTGTTTTAAATCTGAGTATAGATACTTGCTCATTTCAAAGATAGTTTATCAGGAAACTTCAAATGAAGTAGATATATACTAAAAAAACACTAATATTTTCATGAATATGCATCAATTTACGGGCACGTAGCTTACAGAAGTCTGCCTTGTTCCTAGCCTAAGGTTAAGAACCTGTCTGTGACCCCAGAGCTGTCTCCCCAGATTTTCTGATATTAACAGAAGGCCCTCTGCCTGTTACATAAGTTCCTCATTATTTAGCCATGCATAGTAAAAGTTTTTGAGTACATGCTTTCAAAGTAATTCTAGTAGACATCTGACTTGAAAATGGAAGAAATCCATGTTGTAGTGCACCCTCAATCTATGTTCTGCAAACTCTGACAGGAACTCAGCATAGACTCTTGATATATCATTTACCACAGACGGAAGTAAAATCAACAGGAATATTTGCTTTGGGATCGAATTAGGACATAACAGTGCATATATGAAATATGATTTTCAAAATGTGCTGTTTCTGTGTGTTATTTGACAGGAAATCTAGTTTATAGGAAGATCCAATATCTTTGATTTAATTTATAAAGAAGTAAATGATGAAACATACAGTTTTGTTCTTAAAACAGCCTGATTTTCAAAGAAAAACTTCACCAGTTCAGAAATATTGCCTGAGCAATGAAAGGTGAGTTAATATCATTACTACTTGAACACTGAAAATTCAAGGGAGTTTTAAAGCATTTTTTTCTACTCCCTACCCATACAAAAGGGACAGATGTGCCAGAAAAATATTCCTCCTGTTGACATCCAACAGTCCTTTACTAATGAACTGGAGTCATGTCCTTTTTAATAAGGCAAGACTTAATCCTTCATGGACAGAACACCTCTGACCTGCTTTGACAAAATGCTTGAACACGCACTTAATATTATATATGAGTAGTCCCTCTGCAGCTGGCATGGAGCTGAAGTTCATACAACTCATTCTTAAGACTGCTGCCAATTCAGTATTATTCTACAATGTATATTAAAAAAAAAAAAAAAGAAAAAGAAAAAAAAGAAAAAAAGGAGGGCTCCATCCATTTTCTTTGGCTTATTCTCCACTCCAGTTCTAAACATCAAGAACTCTGTGATACTAATCCTGA
>JACDJE010000893.1:59766-72745 GCA_016647715.1 Pavo muticus
AAAAAAAAAAAAAAAAAAAAAAAAAAAAAAAACCCTGATAGAGTGACAACTGATAAGGGACTTTTGGACTAGTAATTAACCAACGTAAGCCTCCTTTTGCTTATTAATATACCTGCTGCTAGTGATTTTCTTTTTTTCTTTCCAGCATTAAAATTTTGTTAAAGTTCTCAATTGTATGTCAGTGCTGTGTTAAGCTAGAATTACAGTAATCAACAGTGAAAGGCCCCAGTTGTATTGTGGA
This sequence comes from Pavo muticus, assembly GCA_016647715.1. Lineage (NCBI taxonomy): Eukaryota > Metazoa > Chordata > Aves > Galliformes > Phasianidae > Pavo > Pavo muticus. The sequence goes on from JACDJE010000893.1 coordinate 60,008, forward strand.
GGAGAAAAAGGAAGCCTTTTATCAAAAGCCAGTTCCTGTTTCCTGAGCTGTGATACAGCTTCTAAAGTTTCTGTCCAGATAATGGACCACAGTCAGAGCTCAGAATATGGAGAAGGGAAACAGACATATACATGCACATACTCTCAAGGAGAGTACAGTTCTCCTTACATAGAAGCAGAGGTACCAAGTGAAGTACACTGGCTAAATGAAAGCAAAGATTACTTCCCAGAATCTAGTAAAAAGTAATGTATTTGAACAGCTTCTGGAAACAAGAAAAGTTCTATTTGAGTGAAGGTTCCATAGAAGGAGGTAATATTTAAAGTCATATTATTATTTTATTCTGATACAGTGGTAGTCTTGCAAAGCTGGAAGGTCAAAAGAAGAAGGAAAAAAAAGGATACATTAGGCTGAGAAACTGTTTTGTGTTCTTTGCTGATTATTCCAGTAGGGTTTGAATGAATTTTACAATAGTGCTGTCTAATTCCATCTCATAAAATTCAATACATACCAAATACTAAGGAAAATGTGTTATTTTGTGTTATTTTTAGCTTTGCCTATTTTCCTTCCACTTTTATTCATTTCGCCTCTGAGACTTAAGGTAAACTCTAAGCAGAGACCAGAAAAGCAAATCATTTCCTTTTAATTACTCCTCCAGGAAATCAGTTAATGGAGGTTCAGCCTGGGTCATGTAAAACTGCTATCACAAATCTTTAAGCCAAAAATGAACTAGCAGAAGAAATAAGTCTGCCACACATGGTGTTACTTTGGATGATTTTTTTGAAGGTTCTTCTTTCACTAATTGATAAAGGGTAAGAAATGCCCTATGTGTAGCAAGAAAGAAAAAAAAGTCAGAACTAATAAAGTCATACTGATAAATTCATAGTCTCCTTCATCTTTAACTCATATCCTGCACTTTTGCCATAACTATGTCATTTGATTCAGAACTAATGTTGTGTACATATTAAAAGAATTAAAACTTGACTGATGTTTCAAAAATAAATTGTTAACCCTAACAATGGACCAGGAGAAGGCTGAGGTACTCAACAAACTTTTTGCCTCAGTCTTTGCTGACAACTGCTTTTTACACAGCCCTTGAGTGAATGATTTGGAAGATGGGACTGGTGGAGCAACACCCTTCCCACTGTAACCAAAAACCAGTTTCATGACCACCTGTGGAACATGAATGTTTGTAACTCAAGGGTCCAGGTGAGATGCATCCTGGAGTCCTGAGAGAGCTGGCTGATATTATCACCAACCTACTCTCAATTAGATTTGAGAAGTCATGGCTATCGGGTGAAGTCACTGGTGACTGAAAAAAGGGAAGCATCACTCTCATTTTTAAGAAATGAGAAAGAAAGACCTAGAACAGAATCTGTGCCTGGGGAGATCATGGAACAGATCCTCTTGAATGCTATGTTAAGACATGTAAGACAAGGAGATCATCTAAGACAACAAGCACAGGTTCAGCAAGGACAGATTGTCCTGTGTGGATTGTCTTGCAGTGGAAAAAAAGAAGAGTAGCTGTTGTCATCTACCTGGGCTTTTACAAAGCTTTTGTTTTGGTCCCACACCACATGCTTATCTCTAAGTTGGAGAGGTATGAATTTGAAGGGTGGACTATGCAGTCAATAAAGAATTAGTTAGATGATCACAGCGAGAGGGTTATTGTCAAGAGCCCTATTGCCAGGTGGTGGACAATGACTTAAGACAAGTGCTCTTAAACATCTTTATCATTGGAATGGACAGTTGGATTGAATGTATCCTCAGTGAGTTTGCTGATGATACTGAATGGTGCTGTTGATATGACAGAAGGAAGGGATGCCATCGAAAGGGACCTGGACAAGCTTGTAAAGTGGGCCCACAATAACATAATGATGTCTAACAATGCCAAGTGCAAGGTGTTGCATTTAGGTCATGGCCATCTCAAGTATGTGTACAGACTGGGAGAAGATCTCATTGAGAGCAGCCTGTGGAAAAGGACTTAGGGGTCTTGGTGGACAAAAAGCTTGATGTGATCCAGCAGTGTGCACTTTCAGCCCAGAAGACTAACTGTATCCTGATTAAAGAGGGGTGGAAGGAGATGACTGTCCCCCTCTACCCACATAAGGCCCCAGCCCAGAAGGAGTTCAAGGCCAGGCTGATGGGGCCCTGGGTAGCCTGAACCAGTGGGTAGCGCATAGCAGAAGGGTTGGAACCAGATATTCTTTAAGGTCCCTTCCAACCTAAGACAATCTGTGATTCTGTGATCATGAAATGGGTTTGTAATACTAGTGCTGTATTGCATAGGACATTATCAAAACTTCATACTTGTAGAAAGAAAGACAGTGTTGTTCCAGTTAGAGGATGAAGATGCTTTTTTAATTATTTTGTGGAGGTATGATTTTTGTAAAGCAGACAACATATGTTCTCATGTATGGAATAACAAAAAACATTAAGAGTTGAATTAATTATCTAATGGCAATCTGTGCATTCAGCTAAAGAATTATTAAGTAAAGTGGTACTGTGGGAGAAGCAGAAAATGCAACCCAAAACACAAAATATAAACAAAAACAACACCTAGATAATCTCCTTCTATCACCCCTTAGAATTTTCTTTTTTATCCTATTTCACAATTTTAAACAAAAGGATGCTAAATCAGAAGGATTTCACAGTAAAAAACCATGCAAAAGTTTGCCAGAAAGAAACAGGTATAATTAAAATGATGGATTTCCATCACATACAGGAAATTTTTGAGCAGCAGAGTCTAAAATAATTTATCCTAAAGAATGATTCTTTGCCAACTACTCATCTTCCTGCATCTCCAAAATACTAGCTTAATTCCAAGAGCTGTTGCTGCATTGCTAACAATATGCAAAAGGTTTACAGAGTGAAAGTGGAAAATATAAGGAAAGAGAAAAAGAGGAACTTCAATTTCAACAATAATATAACAAAGATATGTTATATCTGAAATTTTGGAAAAGACAGTTAAACAAATTTGGTTGTTGTAAGAATTTCTTGTGCTTCTTAGCATTTAAGGCTTGTATATTTGATGAGTGTTCATTCTTGCAATTTTCATATATGAAAAACTGAACATAATAAAGTCATTTCACAACATCTAATTTAAGAAAATAAAATTTTTCTTTGTTATAGCTAGGTGTTTGAAAAAAAAAAAAAAAAAAGGTAAAAACCTGGAAATGGAACATATTTTTCTTGGCCAGGAAGAGCCTCTCTTCCAACGTAGCCAGGAACTAGAAAAGCTATCGTCATCGGTGTAAGTGCCACAAAATAAAGACAGAGTGATTTCTAACTAGGAGAACAAGCCACTGCGCTGTGCTTATTCCACACATCTTTCCCCATCTTATGAAGCTGGTTAACTCACTCTTCACCATACATTTTTTACATGAATCTTTCAGAGAGTCTTCCGTCTCCCTTCCCTTCTAAAGAGGGGCAGATTCTAGTGATTGCTTTCCTTCTCTGGCTAATAAATAATGTTCCATGCAAAATGGCAAAGCCTGAGCAAAACGAACGTGGTTTGTGGTACTCAAGGGTGTTCACTACGTAGGTTGCTGCTTTGCCTTTTACATTCAGAGAAAAGCATCGCCATTCAAATCTCATCAGGAAGAAAGAAGAATTAAATGTAGACTTTCCAAGTCCTGGGACAGTCTTCTCTATATCAGGAGAAAGTATTTTGCTGGCCATAGGGATGTCTGGCTAACTTAGATAGTGTACGTGATGATTTCTGTCAGATCAGACCCTTGTTAACGCAACAGGCAGAGGAATGACTGAATTCAGGAAGTTAGGCTGATTTAGTTGCGTCTGTTGGCTATCAGAGGCCTCCTCACCCTTGTGAAAATGCAGTCAGTTGAAGGTTAGTTGTATTTTATGCACTTAGTAATGTTACTGCTAGCTATTTAGGTATGTAAACACTTCAAGAACCTTCAGTCACAGACGTAGGCTGAAATTATGGGAACGAGGTGTTCATAGCAAATAGTTGTCTCTCTACCATGCAAAACTTGCAGCGTTTGAGAAGTCAAGAGAGAGGCTCAGCAACACACATTGTTTACAAAGCTGGAGTCTTTCAGCTGTCTGCCATCTGATGGAACCGATTAGATATTATCGGTAACATTAATGTAGTCACAAATTGTTATTTAGTAAAGCTGTTTTCACTGCTGAAGCCATCTTTTAAGTATGCAACTGTATACATAGCCTTGGGCTGTTATCTTTAGTTTTACACAAGGATATTTATCAGTGAGACAACACAACATTAAGGCTGTGTGAGTCATGAAGTGTAGAATATCAGACACGATAAACTGAGATCTTAATAATGAAAAGCACAATGAGAAGAGGGAGTTATTTCATTACACTTCAGAAGAGTTCCATTTCTGATTTAAGTGGTTCTCCATTTAACAGCATCTAAGTAATCATCCAATGACCTAAACATCGAGTCTACTTTAGGAACAGATGTTTTGTGAGCACAAAAAGAATAGTAAATTATAATAAAGTAAAAAATAATTAAAAAAAAAGTGAGTAGAAAAGCAGTAAAACAAGAAGCAAACTAGATTCCCAAACAGAAGAAATTCCCTACTCATCTGTGCCTTGGCATTGAATACCCAAGTACTGTAATGCGGACGCACTGAGACCAGCAAATTCACTGCAGAATCAGAACATAAAGCAAACAAATTTCTGCTCAAATTGTGGCAGAAGAATTCTGGAAGAAAATAAGGACTGAAAGACTAGAACGACAGGAAGAAAATGTAGAACGTACGAGAGTGTGACCCCATCAGTTCAAACACATTTTAGGTCAGAGCTCTTTTTCATTTCCCATCACCTTTCTATAGGATATTAGCTGCTTGATTTCTGGAGCAGTTTGCTCTGTTGCCCAGCTTAGCCATATTAGCTATCTCGATGCTGAAAAACATCTTTGGAAATATTCTCTTATATTTTCTGATATAGAAGAACAGCCCTAATTTATCTGTAGTTAGAGAAAAGATACCAAGGATTTCTAAAACCTGAAATGGAAGGGGATTGATGGGATAATTTGTAGGGGATGAAAAGGATACCAACTGATAAATTGTTTGGACTAAGTAGTTCTATCCATCTGAATTATAAAGGAATAGGCCCCTTTTTCTGCTAAGCTTCACTTTCAAGTGCTTACTGAAGCGTTTTCAGGTAATCTCCAAATAAATGGGGAACAGCTGCTTAAATGGAAAAGAGAAAGAATAAGGTCTGCACACAGTTAAGAGGAAGAGGAAAACCATAGGACCATAACTACTCACTCAAACACTACAGAGAGTGGAAANTCAGGAAAAAAAATGCAACTATTCTTAATTAGAAAAAAATAATAATACTCTTTTATAAATTAAAAAGTTTTGCTTAGTTTGCTTAGTTAATTAAATATCTATAATGTCCTACCTATAGAATTTCATTTGAATTGAGATTATTTCTTGCCTGGGTGTAGGTTTACTTATAATACCATCATTTTTACAGTGATTTGTTTTATGAAATAAAGAGGTTTACATTTTGGCCCAGACATTTTTGTATCTTCAAACTATGGCATGAGAAAAGTGCCTCCTTTGTGATATACTCTTGTCATCGCAATCATTTTTATCTGTTGAGAAGAGTATGGAAAGGAATAAATTAGATAAATTTTAATTACTGAAAAAATTCTCAGTGACTGCAGAAGAAATGGATTAAACTTCTGGAGCGCTGGAAATCTGAATGAAAGAAAGAGACAGGAAGAGAAAACTAAAAGAATTGCTTACCAATTCATTATAGAATTGGTTCTATACATTTCTTGTCACATCATTTTTAAAAAATATCACTCAAACATGTGAAGAGATTACCAGGGCTTTACAGATTAGCAGTGAGCAGTTTCAAGATAATGAAAATTAGTTCTCTTTAACGATAGTTAATTTGAATTACACTGTAGTCCAGTTGCCACAGACTAAGATTATGCACTGAGAAAGTCACAGTTGTTTGAACTGGTAGGAATGAGACTATTGCTTCAACAGTATTCCTGAAAATCATCAACATAAAAAAAATCATTTAAAGTACAGCACAGACACAGTTTATTTTACAAAATGTATTTTCTTTAGATTGACAGAATCCTATGAAAATCAGTGGGAATTCTGATTCACGTGTTCAGTCTGTATCTAGTTGAATTTGATCCTACTAGTTTATTTCAGCACCTTTTAAACAACAAAACTAATTTTATTCCCTGGCTCCTTTAAATAATTGTAATTTATTAAGAGATAAATAAAGAGTACTGAATGATTTAACTGTGTTTTGTCATATCAGTCTGGTACACTGTGAAGCACACGGTCACATTTTGTTTGGCTTTGGTTTGGTGATTAATAGGATCTAGTTATTTCCTTTTCAAGATGGAAGTAAGATTCACATGGTGGAGGATACTAATGAGAATACTGAGTAGGACAGAACATTACAATTTCTTCTGTATAGTAGACAACTCAGGCATACAATGACCTCAGAAACAGCTCTTACATGTTTTTCCTTTGTTCACATCTATGAAGTTATTCAATCTTTTTTTTCACGTTCTTTTTTTTTTTTTTTTAAAGAAATGATCTTCCTTTCTACTAGATAGCTTTACACATGACTTCAGAATAAGCAGATGGAAACAAATATATAATCCTTACAAATGGTACTGTCAAAAGCAAAGCTTCAATTAACTTTAATGAGAGCAAATTTGAGTGTATCATAGGAAAGAAGAGGATGTGATAAAACTGAAGACCTGTAAATTTAGTGTGGATAAAAGATCTTTCCTAACTCATTTTCTTTCTTAATCAATTAACGTGAAGAAAACTTTCCACAAGAGATCATTTAAGTAGCTACTTTAAACAAATGACTGGATAGCTTTATAACTGTTATTAAAATTTGTTGCTGAGCAAGTTTAGACAGTGATGAGAGTAATCATATTTCAGGCTTCTGAGCTTAAGCTGATTGCTCATGGAAGTTGGAGAATAATCTGTCTTCTCTTTTGCTATTTTTTGAAGCTTTTTTAAGTACTATGAAAAAGAAGATGATTTATTTAAAAAATATGAGGTACTGGTCACTAGGTCACAGAAACAATAAAAAAGGAAACAACCTCTGTAGCCCTCATACTCCGTGTTGATCTTTAATGACATGTACAGTAATTTAAAGAATGGAGGGGAGTTTATTGCATTAATGAATATCTTCATAGATGTTTTTTTCTGTGGCTTGGAGTTTGCAGAATAACTTAATAGAGCTTTTATTCATGTCTGAGAGGTTTTTTTAATCCATGGTTATTATGTTCTTCTATTCCAAAAGCCAAATAAAGAAAATGTATTTTTAATCTTTAGAAGAGATACCGTATCATAGAATCATAGAATGGTTTGAGTTGGAAGAAATCATTAAGATCATCGAGTTCCAATCTCCCTGCTACAGGCAGGGACACCACCCTCTAGGCCAGGTTGCTCAAAGCCCCATCCAGCCTGGCCCCGAATGCCTCCAGGGAGGGGGCATCCACAGCCTCTCTGGGCAACCTGTTCCAGTGTCTCACCACCCTCACAGTAAAGAATTTCTTCCTAATATCTAGTCTAAATCTACCCTCTTCAAGGGAAGACATTTCCCCTTGTCCTGTACATGCCCTTATAAGAAGTCCCTCCCCAGCTTTCCTGTAGGCCCCCCTCAGGTACTGGAAGGCCGCTATGAGATTCCCCTGGAACATTCTCTTCTCTAGGTTGAAGAGCCCCAGCTCTCTCAGCCTGTCACAATAGGGAAGGTGCTCCAGCCCTCTGAACATCTTTGTGGCCCTCCTCTGGATCCACCCCAACAGCTCAATGTCCTTCTTGTGTTGGGGGTCCCAGAACTGGACCCTACTCCAGGTGGGGCCTCACAAGAGCAGAGTAGAGGGGCAGAATCACCTCCCTTGACCTGCTAGTCACACTTCTCTTGATGCAAAAGATATGGTTGGCCTTCTGGGCTGCAAGTGCACACTGCCGGCTCATGTTGAGTCTTTCATCAAACGACATTCCCAAATTCTTCTCCTCAGCAGTGCTCCTTTTGTCTACCCAGCCTGTATTTGTCCTTGGGATTGCCCCAAGCCAGGTGCAGGATCACTTGTTGAACCTCATGAGGTTGGTGTGGGCCCACCTCTCAAGCCTGTCCAGCTCCCTCTGGATGGCATTCCTTCCCTCTAGAGTGTCAACTGCACTGCTCAGCTTGGTGTCATCTACAAGCTTGCTGAAGGTGCACTTAATCCCATTGTCCATGTTGCCTACAAAGATGTTAAATAGCTCCAGTCCCAGTACTGATCCCTGAGGAACATCAGCCATCACTGGTCTCCATTTGTACATTGAGCCAATGACTGCAACTCTCTTGAGTGTGATCATCCAGACAATTCCTTATCCAGCTAGTGGTATGTCCATCAGATCCATTTTTTCTCCAATTTGGTGACTGGGGGTGATGGCGGTGTCAAACACTTTGCACAAGTCCAGGTAGATGATGTGAGTTGCTCTGTAGACCAGGAAAAGTGATAAATCATGAGTAAACAAAATTTTGCTGAAAGCAACACTTTTCACAATTTTTTCCATGCTCCTCACAAAGGTGTGATCTACTAAATTATAGAAAATTAAATTTGAAAATTCCAACAAAAATACCATATCACAAATTCGCAAAGTATAAAGGGAATATTGTATAATAAAAATATAAACAGATACTGTAGTGATTATCTTTTTTTCTTCATCTCAAAAAAAAAAAAACCTTGTGATTGGATTTTTCCCACAGTTAGTATTGTGCAAGATAATTCACATCGACTGTTCTAGAACTATTCATGATATAGGTTTTGTTTGTTTGTTTGTTTTGATATTATAACACAAACACTGTAAAATATATGCAATGAATTTTGTGAAGGATAATTGTACCCTATATACCTTCTAGCTGGATTTGGATTTTTCATATTTTACTGCAAATACAGATGGAAAATTTCTTCACAGTGACACTTACTGTCAGGTAATCAGACAGTAGAAGAGTTTTTGCAATGTCTTCAAATTGTGATAACATCTGTGTGTTTCCAAAATGACTTTTTTGCTCTATTCTCCCAGTGGAGGACTTATGCACCATCTTACCTGTGAAGATCGTGCCCTTCAGACAGAAGCATTAAGATACATTTCAAAGGAGGCAGGGATAATTTGTCAATTAAAATAATCAAATATGGTGGGAAAATGTATATTCTGACATTGTTCTGGAAAACAATCAGCTTAAGCTGTTTCCAGTCTTTCCATAAGGTTTTTCTGGCATATTTTGTCCTCTCATCTAAAAGCGCTTTATTGAGATAAAACTTATAAAACTACATCACAATACGCACTCCTGAGATTTCTTCAAGTCCCAGGTGCAAATTCACTTGTAAACTCTTACCAAAGTATGACAGCATATTGTATTGCATAAATTAGACTGGAAGTGCCAGAAATTAGTACTGAGCCAACTGCAGGTCAAATAAACTATACAGTGATAGGATACAAGATGGTCTGGTCCAGATGTTCTCCTATGGAGAACGGTGTAATATAGGACCACAGTGCAATAGCCAAAATTTTGCCTCTCAAAATACCCATTTCAAATCTATATCAAGATGCCATGTGTCATGTTTGGATTTTATAGCTTGTTGTTAATGCCACTTTAGACAACAATTTCAAACCAGAAAAACTCCAACAAATTTTGTTAACTTACTTTTTATTTATATGCATGTTTTGATTATAATTATTTCCTGCAATAATTAGGGTCAATACAACGAGTTTTTCAGAATTATGCAATATATGTTTTTAAATATGTTATATATGTTTAAGATATATAACTACCTAACAGTCTCTTAGAAGTTATCCAGAATGTCAAAATGTGATGTTTATACGAAGGTTGCTCTGAAAGTAATGCTTCCTATTTATTTCCATGGAAAATACAACAAATAACGCAATTTGATAGAGAGCAAATTCTCAGCTGCAAAACACTGTTTTTCAACATGGTTACCACAATTAGGCATATATTTTCACCAGCACTGAACAAGAGCCTTCATCTTGTCCTCATAACAATCTGTACCATCAGAGGTGACTCACTGTCTCCGCTGCTGAAACACACCACCCACCACCTCACTATACTCACATCCACTATTTGGTCTCCATAAGCATTCAGTAAGCATCCGTGAATGTCACTGAGTGCCATTTTTTCTACATAGAGAAATTCAGTGACACACCTTTGCTTCATACGCATGTCAATGTCAGATGCCATTTTATCAGACTGCCCTTCTGCTGCCATCTGCCACACAGCAACAAAATGTAATGGAATATTGGTGGGAAGTTTCAATCCCTGACACATCTCCAGCATCTACTGCTGATGTCCTGGTCGAGCATAATAAAATAGTAGGCATTTCTTTTGGAGCAGCCCTTGTGAAAGACTTTCAAAGAGTAATCTAAAATGTGCACCTCTCAAACCTTTATTTCCACATACTAATAACTGAATCAGTTGAATTCTCAGAGAGGACAAAAGGGGCTTCGGTACATATCTGACATGTTTATAAAATAGTTACCAATTCAATTTCATAGGAGTTTGACAACATGCACCACAGCATGAATAGGTGATTTAACTACAACAAAATCTTTTGCAGATGTATGTTAAGTTATCTCATTGGATGGGCATGAGTCATGGTTTACACTCCTTCAATATGGACATTTTTCTATAGTGCCCACTGCAGAGAAAAAGATTGGCATCAAAATTTTGACAAATTCCGGATTTTGCTGCAAAGCCTACTCAAAAGTTCTCACCTCCTTTCTTTTTTCTTGGCTCTTCATTCTTATTTTGGACTAAAATTTTCCATCAGTTTCATACCACTATAACAGATCCTGGAGCTTGAGTTCAAACAGAATAAATGTACTAAAAAATAACTCCTTTTAGAGATTTATTTTTAACTTGAGTCAGTTCAGTGCCTGAGTTGTATTTACCGCAGATAAATAGGACCAGCAGAGACGGCATAGAAAAACTGAGGAAGGATCTCATTTCACTGTCAAAAATCGCTGTGTTTTTGAACAGCCAAGAACTTCTTCCTGCTCCCTTTGCTATTAGAGAAAAAAACATGGGATCTATATTGAAAACAAGTTGACAATGGGACACAGGCAACTGAAAGGATTTAAAGCCCTCAGGTAGACAGCTAATATGGCTATGTAGCAAACTAAGAGTTAGGCACTCAAAATGGATGGAATGCATTATAACCAGCAGACTCAGTAAACAGCTTGAAAAACCCCACAACACTGAGAAAAATGCTGAGAGAAATATATAGGATATTTGCACCTATTTTAAATCTTACCTCCTTATAGCATAGAAACTACAGAATCATTTTTATATAGACTCCTAAAAATTCAACAGGAAGTATGTTCTTTTTCTTCACAGGAAAATTCCAAATAAAAGTAAAATATTCTTTGTTTTTACTTAGTAATTAAGTGGTTAGGTATTTATTCTTTCAGGAGTTCTGTCCCTTTTTTTGTGTGTGTGATTTGGGGATTGAAATGCACATCTTCCATGACAATGACATCCCTTGCAGAAAGTGATTTACTCTTGAACTTCCAATTCCCGTATTTAGCACAGATTGAAAACAGTGCAGGGCAGTAAAAATACTTTATTGTTACACCAGCAGGGAACCAATCTAATGAAGGTATCATAACATTCCACATTAAACTGAACTGGTCAGCTCAAGAACTTGGGAAAGCAAGGGAGATAATAATAATAACTCATGTTATCATCTGTTTTCTTTGAATGTTGATAGTTAAAAAAAAGGTGGTGAGTGTAGCACAAGGAAATGCTGCATAAAACAATCACTGAAACACAGCAAGAAAATGGGCAAAATTGTCAGCTGATATAAACCCTAATGGCTTTTAATGACCACCTCAGATTTTGCCTCAAGAATTTTTTTCTTGAATATTTTGTATATAGAACATTTGACTATATGCTGAAAAATAAGGAAAGGATTAAAATTAGGATTTGCATGCATTTGAAACACTCATACTTTACAGAGAAATGTTACTACTTGGACCCCTTTTATCCAAAGGTGCTCTGCTAAGTTAGATAAGGGCACTTACCCAAATGCGCTCAAAAGCTAAAAAGAAATCCAAGGTCTGAACTGAATCCAAGGAACTGTGTATGATGTCTGGATTCTGTTGGAAAGATAGACTTCTTAATCCCTTTTGGTGTTTTCTTCTAAGTGTTCCTTTGCATATATGAGTGTGCCATTGCAGTCTCCTGTAGGCCTTGGTACATGATAAAACCTATGGATCATACTAGAAAACAATAGCTAAGTATAACGGAAGTTACAATTTGCCTTTGCTTCCATAGATTAGACAGAGGATGATATATTTTATGCAACAGCTCTAATAGATTCAATGAAATATATACTTGAAAAAATACTGCGGTATGTCTTCTGTCTTCATTTTGCATTAGAGCACTGGAAAGTCTTTCACATAGTCTTCAAAAAATGTATTTAACTGTAATCTGAAAAGAAAAGCGGAAATAGCTATGGGGTGACCTCTGCCCTTTTCTGAAATTAACTTATATGCATTTCTGTTAACAGATTCTATTTCTACTCTCACTGTACTTGATACTATAACAGATACCAAGTCTGGAATACATTTGAGGTTACAAAGATAATAATGAGATCATTTATCAGACTTTTAAAAAATGATCTTGCTGTATGTCACGGGTTATCTCTGGATACAAGTCCGTGACAGGGGGGCACAGGCCCCGGAA
>JACDJE010000907.1:0-28279 GCA_016647715.1 Pavo muticus
CACAAGAGCTGAGTAGAGGGGGACAATCACCACCCCCTCCCTGCTGGCCACCCCTTTCTTGATGTAATCCAGAACACAGTTGGCATTCTGGGCTGCAAGTGCACACTGCTGTCTCATGCCCAGTTTCTCATCCACCAGGACCCCCAAGTCCTTCTCTGCAGGGCTGCTCTCAAGATCTTCCCCCAGTTTGTATAAATACCTGGGATAGCCCCAACTGAAGTGCAACACCTTGCACTTGGTCTTATTGAACCTCATTAGGTTTTCATGTGCCACTTCTCCAGCCAGTCCAAGTCCCTCTGGATGGCTTCCCTTCCCTCCAGTGTACTGCCCACACCGCTCAGTTTGGTATCGTCTGCACACTTGCTGAGGGTGCAATCGATTCCATCACCTATGCCATTGATAAAGATGTTAAAAAGCACCGGTCCCAAGACCAACCCTAGGGAGACACCAATTGTGACCAGCCTCCACCCAGGCATAGAACAATTGATCACAACCCTCTGGCTGTGACCAGCCAACCAATTCTTAATCCATCAAACAGCCCATCTTTCAAATCCATACCTCTCCAATTTAGAGAGAAGGATGTGGTGAGGGACCATGTCAAAGGCTTTGCAGAAGTATAGGTAGATGACATCCCTCGCCCTTCCCCTGCCCACCGAAGCCGTCACTCCATCATAGAAGGCCACCAGATTGGTCAGGCAAGACCTGCCCTTGGTGAAGCTGTGCTGGCTGTCTCGCATCACCTCTTTGTCTTGTACGTATGTAAATAAGGAAATATCTGTAGTGTCAGAATAAAAAAGGAAGACAATGTAGAACAATAGAGGGGCTTCTGTGAAGATTTTTTTTGTATGATTTATACCTTAATTATAAGAAATGTAGGTTAGAGAGGGTGGGGGTGGGATTAGGACTGCTTACTCTGCAGGCTTCTACTATCTGGAGCCTACAGTGAGTCAGTTTTAAAAAATAGTGGGAAGAAAAATAAAATTACAGCCAACTATAAAAGATTATTTATATACTCTCTTCATAGTTATCAACATTGTCCTATGCTCTGATTCTGAAGAGATTCTTGTTTGGCTTTAGTTTTATGCTTTGTTCTGCTGCCCTGAGTTGCTGTCCTGATTTCAGCAGTTCTGGTACATCTCAATAACCTTAGGTCTTTCTGAGGCAGAAACTAGATTTGTCTAGCTGGATATTTGTTTCCAACTGCTTTGACCGAGATCATAGAATATCTTGGGTACTGTAGCAAGCACTGCAGAACATTCATACTTCACTTATATTACACATGAAAATTAATTTTCTAGAGTTGATGTTGGAGGTGCTAGTGGATGTATCCGGAGGTAATTTTATATGTTTTATATGACCAAGGAGGACCTATGTCGGTAAATATATCTTTTAATATATAGAAACATAGAATCATAGAACATCCTGAGTTATAGCTACAATTTATTTATTTATTTATTTATTTTAAGAGAAGGACGTGTCAATGAAATGCATATTGAAGTTCATGCAGAAGATGGAAATATTTGCAAGGAATGGAGTTTCTGGGAGAATTTCTCACTGCAGATTTACCTCTACTCCCTCAACTCTGACTTCCTTTGCAAATGGCCATAGTTTCCTCGTTTCAAAACCATGTCATTCTGTAAAGGGCCTGCAAAGAGTAAGGAATTTAAAAAAAACAATGGAGCACATAAAAATTGGGATCAAGAACTTGATCTCACCTGAAGATCTGTGGGAAGAAAGCAGGAAGAGTGAATCTCATCTTTCAAATTATGTTAGCATTCAATTTCTGCTTTCAGTACTTTCAGATGAGAGTGTCAGTCTTCTGCATACGGATTTGTTTCATTTTCAGAATCTAGCCTGAAGCTGCATTCAGCTGCATGTAGACTATACTGTTGCATTATTCCTTTACTTAGCTTCCACAAGTACTTATGAGATATGACGCTGGGCATTATTTGTTTAGAACCAAAGTAGGTCAGCCACAGTTTGAGAATCATTGGCTAGGAAGTTAGCTCTGGTCATACCGTTACCCTTTCCCCGTCCACTGATGCCTGCACTCCATCATAGAAGGCCACCAGATTGGTCAGGCAAGATTTGCCCTTGGTGAAGCTGTGCTGGCTGTCTCGGATCACCTCTTCATCTCATATGTGCTTTAATATGGTAACCGGGAGGATCTGCTCCATGATCTTCCCAGGTACAGAGGTGAGGCTCACCAGCCTGTAGTTCCCCAGTTTTCCTTTCTCCCTTTCTTAAAAATAGGAGTAATGTTTCCCTTTTTCCAGTCACTGGGGACCTCACCAGACAGCCAGGATTTTTTAAATATGCTGGAGAGTGGCTCAGCAACCACATCAGCCATTTCTCTGAGAACCGTAGGATGGATATCATCTGGCCCCATGGACTTATATACATTCAGTTTCATGAGGTCTCAGACTTGTTCCACTGTTACAGTGGGACAGAATGCGCTCCACTCACCCACACTAGAGCTTCAGGGTCCTGGCAGACATGGGATGCCTGACCATCAGTGAAGAATGAGGCAAAGAATTTATTGTGAACTTCAGCTTTTCCCATGTCTGAGGAAGCCAGTTCTCCGTCCTCATTTATAAGACTGGGAACACTCTCCTTGATCTGTCTCCTTCTGCCTATGTACCTGTAGAACCCCTTCTTGTTATTTTTCTCATCTCTAGCCGAGTTCAGCTCTGTGTCTTGGCTTTCCTGATCTTATGTCCAGACATGTGGCCTGCATCCCTATATTCTTCCCAAGTTACACAACCCTGCTTCCACTTCCTGTACATTTCCATCTTTTCCCTCAGTTTAATCTGCAGGTCCTTGCTCAGTCACACAAGTTCATATTGAATATATCTGTAAGATTTATTACAAAGCCAGAGCAATGAAAAGAAGCAAGAAGTTGGGAGGCAGGAAGGAAAGGTCAGAACATACATGGTTAGAGCATGCAAAAAGAAGAATTAAAGGGTTTATATTCTGCTTCAATTTTCTATCTGTGGGAATACAAGAAAAACTGTTCAGAGCAGCAGCTGTGAAGCAAGATAAACAGCATGAGAACCAAGGACATCTCTAGAAGAAGAAAGAACGTCTCACATCTCTGATTGGATAAGCACCTGCATGAACAGTTGAAGAGTGTTTTGTAGAATGCTGTGTTGACATGTAAATGTGGATGGGAAAGTTGTAGGGGCGAATGGGAAAGCTAGAAAGAGAAAACTTGTGAAGGTATATAAGCGATGTGAGAACTTGTAATAAACAATTCTGATCGTTCACATCTGAGTCCATGCATCAGACGCTGCATATATCTTGCATTCAAATCAAGCAAAACTATTTACTACATCCAAACACAGACTTTCAGCTTTTAGAAAATATCTGTGGATAGTCATCTTTTATATAATTATTAGTATTACTATTTATTTATTTGTAGTTTGTTGAGAAGTCAAGTAACTGAGAGATAGTACCTAGAGAACCTTCTGTATCTACTTCCAACTGAAATTTTGTTCTCAGGGTTCATTAAGTCTTCAAGAGCTCTGATGATCTCACCCAGGACATACAGTTGATGTGACATGGAGAGCACTGTAGTCAAAAGCTGATTGTAGGTGTAATACTGGCGGTTACATATATATATATATATATGTATATATATATAAAATATTATTACTTTTTCTTTTTAAGGGTGCCTTTAAATCTATATAGCTATCGTGATGAAGCCAAGGACAGAATTGACAGTACATTACAAGCAGTATAAAGGCTAAGTTGAAGTATCCTGAACTAGACTGGTTGACTTCAGGGACAGAACCAATGCCCCTAATTGTAAGTGTGTGTCATGACCTCAGCAAATAAAACATGAAAAATTGACTCTTCCCACTATACACATACAGCAGGTCAGGAAGAAAGTCTACATTGCAACTGAATGGGGAGACAATAGAGAGGTGAAGAGCACATGGAAGATATTTATCAAATTACCAGTGGCTGCCTATCACTGACAAATACATCAGCTACTTCTCTTCCACATGCAGAATGCTCACACAACCAGCTTTACCCGGTACAATCCTTCCCCTGCCCTCCTGACAGAGTTGGAGGTAGCTTCACCAGTAGTTCTCACAAGCACAAGATTGCTTATATGTGTTTTCAAAATATATCTCCAAATGACCAAATATCCAATTTATTTAGTAGAGCTGTTCCAGTAGCTGGTGCTCATGAGACCAGATATGGCATGAAGTTTGCAGAGAAAAGGTAATATACTTTCTTAGAACAAATGATGCAAGAGGAAATATTTAACAGTTTCAGGTGCACTTTTAGAGGCACAAATCTTTTTTTCAGGAAACAGAATGTCGACATTTAAAGATGTTTCCTAGTCCTACAAACCTCTTGTTGCAATTTTTATTTTATTATTTTTTTTTTTGTTAAGAACATATAGTTCCCTCTCAATACAAACTGCAGTGTATTAACTCACACCCAGGGATTAAAAAAAAAAAAAAAAAAACTCAAAATCTGTCAAATCTGCTAGTTTTCTTTTTGTAACTGTATTCCTTAATGCTCAAGTCTGTGTAAGGAACAGATAATGCATTTTTCTTTTGACAACTATTCATTTCACTGCAAGTGTGGATGCATATGCTTGTGTAGACATAGGAGTTTAGCAAGCAGTGTTTAAATCAAAGCTTGATTGACATGGCATTCTTCCATGCGACTGCTATGCAAATTATAACTTGTATCCACTGAAAAAAAAAAAATAGAAAATGCTGGAGTTTTCTTTTCAGAATGCGAGGTCAGGCAAAAAAAGTTACCTACTATAAAGAAATTAGTTGTGGATGCTAAACATAAGACAAATTAGTATTTGAAAATACAAACTAATAAAAATATGCTTGTAATGTATCGTGTGTGAAATACAGAATGCTCTCCACTGACCTTTGAAAAGTAACTCTAATTGATTCTAACATGGCTTCTGGTGAAAATGTCCCTGGAAAGCTGATGGAACAGCTTGTGGTGGATGCCATCTCCAGACAATTGGAAGAAAAGGAGGTTATCAGGAGTAGCCAGCAGGGTTCACCAGGGGGAGGTCATGCTTGACCAACCTGGTAGCCTTCTATGATGTTGTCACTGGCTGGGTGGATGGGGGGGAGAGTAGTGGATGTAGTCTACCTTGATTTCAGCAAGGCGTTTGGTACTATCTCCCACAACATCCTTATAACAAAGCTGAGGAAGTGTGGGATAGATGAGTGGACAGTGAGGTGGGTTGAGAACTGGCTGACTGGCAGAGCACAGAGGGTCATCGTTGGTGGTGCAGAGTCTGGTTGGAGACCTGTAACTAGCGGTGTTCTCCAGGGGTCGGTGCTGGGTCCAGTCTTGTTCAACATCTTCATCAGTGACCTTGATGAGGGGATAGTGGCCACTCTCAGCAAGTTTGCTGATGATACGAAGTTGGGAGGATTGGCTGACACGCCTGAAGGATGTGCTGCCATTCAGCGAGACCTGGACAGGCTGGAGAGCTGGGTGGTAAGAAACCAGATGAGGTTTAACAAAAGCAAGTGTAGAGTCTTGCGCCTAGGAAGGAATAATTGCATGCAGAGGTACAGGATGGGGCATGACCTAATGGAGAGGAGCTCTGCAGAGAGGTACCTGGGTGTCCTGGTGGACAACGGGTTGGCCATGAGCCGGCAGTGTGCCCTTGTGGCCAAAAAGGCCAATGCCATTCTGGGGTGTATTAAAAAGAGCATGGCCAGCAGGTCAAGGGAGGTGATCCTCCCCCTCTACTCTGCCCTGGTAAGGCCTCAACTGGAGTACTGTGTCCAGTTGCGGGCTCCCCAGTACAAAGAAGACAGGGATGTCTTGGAAAGAGTCCAGCGGAGGGCCCCAAAGATGGTGAAGGGCCTGGACCATCTCCCCTGTGAAGAAAGGCTAAGTGAACTGGGTCTGTTTAGCCTTGAGAAAAGAAGACTGAGAGGGGAGCTGATCCAGGTCTATAAATATCTAAGGTGTGGGGGGCAAAGTGGCGAGGCCAGACTCTTTTCAGCAGTGTGCTGAGACAGGACAAGGGGAAACGGCCAGAAACTAGAGCATAGGAAGTTCCGCACCAGTGTGCGCAAGAACTTCTTTACGGTGAGGGTGACGGAGCACTGGAACAGGGAACAGGCTGGCCAGGGAGGTTGTGGAGCCTCCTTCTCTGGAGATATTCAAGACCCGCCTGGACGCCCACCTGTGCGACCTGGTGTAGGGAACCTGCTTTGGCAGGGGGGTTGGACTCGATGATCTCTGGAGGTCTCTTCTAACCCCTACGGTTCTGTGATTCTGTGATTCTGTGATCTGCTACTTGAAAACTGGGCTGTTATTCCTTGGATTTCTTCAATCTGTCAAGAACATGAGAGTTTACTATGATTGTTAGTACATTCTGTGTGTCGGCAAAGTTTGAGTTGCTTCCTCTCATTAACTACACTGTTATTACTGCCATGGGTCTTAGCCCTAGTCTATGGCAATGAACAGAAACTGTCCTATTAAAGGGCCATGACTTGGCCTTACAAGAACAAATCAACAGATGAATGCTTTCAGAAATTCTGATTGGTATGTTTTCTGGGAGCATTTTTATTGCCATATCTTTTTACGTGTATTTCTCTAATTGTTCAAATTCAATTTGACCTCTCTAAGCATATAACTCATTGCTGTATAGTTCTTTTTTCATGAGGTGAAGAGCAAGTCCTGAGTCAAGTATCTTCAGATAAAAGAAAAAATGGAAAATTGCAAGGCAATGAAACAATATTATGTGAGAGAACAAACAAACTAACAAACAAATAAAGCAGCCCTAAATATTCCTTGTTCCTGTAAACATCTGGAATCTCCTTAAGATATGTCTGTTTGTGTCTAGTCACTTACAGATATGCAACATATTCAGTTTCTCAATAAGGACAGATTTTTTTTTTTAACTCTCTGATTAAGGAAGTTGGGAAGGAGGAGGAAAGAATAAATTATCTAATTCACTGTATTATTCCTGCAGGAAGATAAGGAACAGACTGTTTTTCTGTAGATGTGACCTAAATTGGAAAAAGTAAATAAATTGAAGTTCTCTATTTATATCAAAATTGCTATCATTATTTCAGATTATTTTTCATTATTTCTGCTGTTTCTAATTCAGTATGTTGTTCTTTTGATCACTGTTAATTAAAATACTGTGAATCTTTGATGGGGATTTCTTTTCTTAAATACATTTAAAATCTCCATTTAATTAGATAGAAGTATGGATAAATCCACGAGTGGTTCAGAAAGTCCTCATCTCCGTCTCAAAAACTATCCATAACTAGACAGAGCCAGTGCAATTTGATGTTAGTCTCTGACTCGATTCAGAATAAATTATGCAAGCCAAACAAAAAAAAAGTGAAAAAATAATTACAACAGTACAAAGTTACAGAATATAAAAGAATTAAAAACACTTAAAAAACTTTGGCCAAATTATGTAAATCTCCTTTCCACAGAAACTAAGAAACAAATTTATGAGAACAACATGCAACTCCTCAGGTAACTGTACTAAAATAGAAGTATGCGTACATACTAGTTGCATACAATTGCATACAATTTTTGAATTAAAAAATTTCTATTACAAACTCATCTAGAAAATGTAATTATGAACAATTTCAGCTCAGAAAGTTGCTGAAATGCAGGAATTTCATAAATTGGTAAAATTAATACACTATTCATTTTGGTTATCTTGCCATAATAAGATCTCCCAAGGCTTGTTGCCAGCAAGTCAGAGGCGATGTTGTAGTGACACATCAAGCAAAATGTTGCTGTAGGATTTCCCAGTAACTTCAAGACACTGAAAATGTTAAATGCAAGCAGGCTAGAGAAGATGATGGAAGAGGTGCTATAAGCACTTGTTCACTGACTAACATAGCTTTTCTGGCTTTGAAATAACCCAATCCAGTATTTTCCTACTGAAAAACTTTAAAGCTACCCTAAAGCATTCCGATCAGAGGTAACTTAAAATCTGCTTTTAGTAAAACTGAGGGAAAGAGCATCAAAACTTCAAACCTCTTCCAAACAAAGCAAACAACAAACAGAAATCCCGGAGCAGAATTATA
Source organism: Pavo muticus (assembly GCA_016647715.1). Lineage (NCBI taxonomy): Eukaryota > Metazoa > Chordata > Aves > Galliformes > Phasianidae > Pavo > Pavo muticus. The sequence continues at coordinate 8,064 of JACDJE010000907.1, forward strand.
GCTAATGAAATCTCATATTACATGATCTGTTGACACATAGAGTACACTTTAAGCAAGAAATCTGATTTTTTCTGCACTGCAGTTTCTCTATATATGAAAAGGGACAGTAGTGTTTACTTAACTGCAGTGGTTATAGGACTTCAAACTTTGCATGCACACATGTTTTGCAGATGGTAACACATTTCCATTTCCATACTGGCTGGCTTGGAGAGGCATTATTTACAATAAAGAACAATAATCTTGAAGAAAAGATCAAGCACTATTCTTAATTGTTATGACAAATGGTGACAATATGACAGCTGTTGTAACAAAATCCAGTATGGGACTTCAGTTTAGTTACACTTCCTCTGGCTTAGGGCATCTAGCTGACCTGCCTATATAAGAAACCTCATCACCCTCATCTCCATTCATAGTCTTCTGTGAGGAAGAGGTGCTACAGATTGCATTCCGGCTCCTGCTTGGTGTGAATCACCCTCTGCAGACGCCTCCAATCTGCACACACAGACTAAAGTGAGCAGTCCAGATGATTCACTAAGAAACTACATTTAGGTAGGAAGAATCCAGGCAATAAATCCAAAAATTATGGTAGATATTCCAAAGAAAAATCGATTTCATCATCTTCAAAACTCTTTCTTTATTCCTAATAGTATTGATACTTGTTTTACTGCACAAATGTAAGTTTTTCTTGCACTAACATTATATGAGGGCTGCTCCAAAAATAATTCCTCTTATTTCATTATGTTGGCCCGCGACATCAGGAGCAGATGCTGCTGGTTGGCAGTAGAGATTTAACCTTCTCACCAATGTTCTGTTACATTTTGTTGCCGTGTGACAGAAAGCAGCAGAGGTAGTCTGACAGAATGGCCTCTGACATGGAAATGCATCTGAAGTAAAAGGGTATCACTGAATTCCTCCATGCAGAAACAGTGTCACCCACTGACATTCATTGATGCTTGCTGAACGTTTATAGAGATCAAAGAGTGGATGTAGCACAATAAGGTGGTGCATTTCAGCAGTGGCGACAGTGACAGCGGGTCACTCCGCTGGTGCAGATGTTTACAAGTGTTAACTGCAGGCTTTTGTTCATTGCTAGAGAAAATGCATAGTGAAAGGTGGTGACTATGCTGAAAGACCATGTTTAGTAACTTAGAATTTGCTCTATCAAGCAGAGCTGTTGTGCTATTTGTATCCATTGTAGTTTCTATGGAAATGAATAGGAGGCAACGTTGCACAGGCACACAGATTTGTGTGTGACAATCCATGCATTGAGCACTCCATTTTAAGGATGGTTTTTTGCCTCAGTTTTAACCATTTTTCATGCATATCTCTTAAAGCAAAACATTTGCATAATTTTAAGTAAAATGCTCTTTGAGGATCTGGAAAATTGCTTTTAAATTGCTGTGCCAAGATACATGCAATAAAGGTTAGAATTTTCATTGTTACCTAGAATGAACCTATGCATAAGCCATTAGAGAAGCTGGTATGCCAGGTTAATAATATTTTCCTAAAGAAGCCAGTTACTTCAGACTGCCATGATAACCACTGTAAGTCAGGGTTACATAAGAATTTCCTTTTTTTTTTTTTAAAATTATAGTATAGAAAATGGCGAGGTGAAATACAGGAAGGGTCACTGATAATAGCAATTAAAAAAAAAAAAAAAGAGTAAGAAAAACATAGATGCAGTTGCTCTAATAGGCATATCATTGGTTGCTTTTACTATTATACATACAACTCTTTTCTGAGGCTAGAGATGGAAAAGATAAAAATATGTCAAAGGACATTTTAGCAAAACTACTAAAAATAGCTTTCAAATGTTTTTCAAACACCAGTAAGAAATTTTTATTTTCTCCCTCCTTCACCTCTCTATTTTCTTGGGTTTTATTATTTGTCTGTCCCAAAAAGAGAGACTTCCTCTTTCTAAATTTGTTGAAGAAAATACCTTTTGTGTTATCAACTTTTTTATTTCTTTCCAAAAACTACAGTGGTGCTGAGGAAATCACATACATTTTCCATCCAGTGGAGGCCAGTTAAATCCACTGACTCATCAATTTTTCAGCTATTAGGTAACCATAAAACCTCTCAAGTTTTAGCAACACATGGAAGGAGAAATGAGTTTTAAATCATAAATTTAAATCATGAGTTTTAATCATAGTATTCTCCAGTGGGATGTCATACTTAGATTTTATGAGAAGGAATACTTTAAGGGAAAAAAAGAGAGAGAGAGAGAGAAAGTGAAATCACACTTTAATCTTTTCTCTTCCTAATTCATGGTGTTTTAAAGATACCTGCGGGCACATGATGTCTATAATGACATTATAAGCATAGTTGTCAGTACAGCATATATTTAAACAGTACTCACACAGTTTCTGATTCTATAAGAAGTTTAGCAGACGGAGGGTCAGGATGAGCTTTCTTAGCTTATTAGATATTATTAATTGTACTATTCTGAAGATGTGAATATTATTCACCATTAGTTCATCTCTCTTTTCACAAATTGCTGATATACCTAAATTCAGTATATATATATACATATATATATAATAAACCTATATTTTTAGTCCGTGTTATTAGAGAAACAGGATTTTTTGTCAAGTGACTTATCTTATATAAGATAATGCCTTCTATCTATCGATGTAGTCTACCTAGACTTCAGCAAAGCCTTTGACACGGTCTCTCACAGTATTCTAGGGAAACTGGCTGCCCGTGGCCTTGACAGGTATACCCTTCTTTGGGTAAGGAACTGGCTAGAGGGCCGTTCCCAATGGGTAGTGTAAATGGAGTTAAGTCCAGCTGGCGACCTGTTTCAAGTGGTGTCCCCCAGTGGTCGGTACTGGGGCCCATCTTGTTTAATATCTTCATTGATGACCTAGATGAGGGGATTGAGTGTACCCTCAGTAAGTTTTCAGATGACACCAAGTTGGGAGGTAGTGTTGATCTGCCTGAGGGTAAAGAGGCCCTTCAGAGGGATCTAGATAAGCTGGATCGCTGGGCTGAGGTGAATGGGATGAGGTTCAGCAAGACCAAGTGCGGGGCCCTGCACTTTGGCCACAACAACTCCATGCAGCGCTGTAGGCTTGGGGCTGAGTGGCTGGATGACTGTGAAGAGGAAAGGGACCTGGGAGTGTTGGCTGATGCCTTGGCTGAACACGAGCCGACAGTGTGCCCAGGTGGACCAGAGGGCCAACGGCATCCTGGCCTGCGTTAGAAATAGCGTGGCCAGCAGGAGCAGGGAGGTAATCATCCCCCTGTACTCAGCACTGGTGAGGCCGCACTTTGAGTATTGTGTTCAGTTTTGGGCCCCTCACTAAAAGAAAGACATTGAGGCCCTCAAGCGTGTCCAGAGAAGGGCAACGAAACTGGTGAGGGGTCTGGAGCACAAGTCTTACGAGGAGCGGCTGAGGGAGCTGAGATTGTTTAGTCTGGAGAAGAGGAGGCTCAGAGGAGACCTCATTGCACTCTACAACTTCCTGAAGGGAAGTTGTGATGAGGAGGGGTTTGGCCTCATCTCCCAGGCAACAAACAGGACCCGAGGAAATGGCCACAAGTTGTACCAGAGGAGGTTTAGGTTAGACATGAGGAAAAACTCAGTGGTCAGGCACTGGACTGGCCTGCCCAGGGAGGTGGTGGAGTCACTGTCCTTGGCAGTGTTCAAGAGGTGTCTGGATGAGGAGCTAAGAGATATGGTTTAGTAGTTTATGGTAGCAAAGATAATGGGAGGACGGTTGGACTAGATGATCTTGCAGGTTGTTTCCAAACTTGTGATTCTATGATTCTATGATCTTACCCATCTTCAGTTCTTTTAGTAGTGAATGTAACCAAGCACAAACCTAGACATTTTTCATCAATCCTCTGTATGCCTGTTTTCATCAGATGATTACAAAATTGTTAAGGAGAAAGTTGAAGCAACTTTTTTAGGACATATATTAGCTGATCGGCTGACTGGAAGGAAGAAGGCTCTGAGGGGAACATATACTGGCCTTACGGTACCTGAAGGTAAGGAAAGCTTACAGAAAAGCTGGGGAGGGACTTGTTATAAAGAATGTAGAAACAGGAGGAGGGAAAATGGTCTTGAATGGGAACAGAGTAGATTTAGACTAGATATTAGGAAGAAATTCTTGACTGTGAGACACTGGAGCAGGTTGCCCAGAGGTTGCAAATGCCCCCACCGTAGAAGCATTCAAGGCTGGATGGGACTTGGAGCAACCTGGTCTAGTGGGAGGTGTCCCTGCCTATAGCAGAGGCGTTAGAACTAGATGATCTTAAAGGTCCCTTCCAACCCAAACCATTCTATGATTCTACAATTCTAATTTATAATTCCAAGGAGGATCTGACTGAATAATCAAAACTTCAATTTTCCTTAGAGATTTATACAAGAGTTACAGATAACAAAACACTGAAGTTATGCAAACAGATTGCAAATCATGGGAAATACTTCCTTACCTGAAGAAGCAATTCCATTCAGTTTTCACAACTTTGACATGCTACTACCGGTTTTCCAAGAAAAATATGGGGAAAGCAAGTTTTCAGCACATATTTTTCCCATGATGTCAGTTTGTTGAGAAAATAAGGACTTAACTGAAGGCATTGCCTTGAAGACACTACTTTGGAATGTAACAAGAATAGTTGCTATTTTTTTCTTCAGGGTTAAAGCATCTTGTCAGTAGCGTTCTGGATTTTCCAAACCTTACGAATTGCAAGGCAAAGTCCATTAGCCTGAGGTCATCAAAAGTAGAAAATATGACTTGAAGCGATTCTGATTCCATATCTAGAATGGATAGAAGTTGATGCCTAATGCAAATCATACTACTATTTCAGAAAACTCAAAGACCCCAAAGTGGATACACACTGGCTCCATACAAACTGACTTGTAGAAATTATCTCGAGAGAGCTAGGTTAACATCCCTGTCACACTCTCCCTTCATAAGATACAGTCCACAGGGATACATTAACAGAGTTGAAGGAAGTCTATGGCCAGAAAGTAGTCCATCAGATCTTTTACAAGGATGTCAATCAACTTCCACTAGCCAATTATGTTGTTTTTTTTCTCTTTTCTCTGCAATATCTTGCTTTTGTCATACCTAAACTAATTTTCCATATTTTTTCCAGATTTGTTCATGGTTTACTTTAGTAAGTGTAGCAGGCGTTAACGAGGACTCGGGATGTGACGTGGTAGGACCTCCCATGCTCTGTGATGGAAAGATGACGCACGCTTAAGGGGCGTGGACAAGGCAAGATGCGTACTTAAGGAAACGTCACGTGGTAATAAACGCCATTTGCTACGTCCACCGTATTGGTGTCTGTGTTGCAATGGCCCTAGCAAGGGTAGATTGCTAGAACTAGCGAGGGTGGATCGCTAGCCCCCAGCGGAACGCGCCTCAGACACGGAGACTACAAGTGGTGCCCCGTGTGAGGACGAATTCAGTCCGTCGCTCCCCGATGTCCCCAGAGGCAGGTGTTGCCTGAGATCCGGTGAGGGATCTGCTTCTGGCCAGGAGGATGGAATCAGTTGTTAAGGTATTGCTGCAATTGGGCAAGGACTACGGCAGCAAGGATATGCCTTCTAAGAAGGAATTGGCTGCCGTAGTGTCCCAGTTAGAGCGGGAGGGGGTGCTGGGCAACCTCAGTGATATTTTAAATCCCCAGAGGTGGGATGAAGTTACTTCGGTGCTTGCGCACCACACTATGAGTGCGCAATTGGGGGCGGAACTTAAAACGTGGGGTTTGATGTTAAGAGCACTTAAAGTGGCGAAAGAGGAGGGGACGGTTACAGGGGCGGCTCGGCAGCTCCTCGGGCTTGCCCCGGCTGGGGCGGGAACAGGGTTTGCATCTGCGGCTGGCGGGGGTGCTGAAGGGGGACCGGGGGAGAGCCAGCAGGGTGCTGGCGCTCCTCGGGATAATGGGCAGACGGGGAGTGGAGAGGAGGCAGGAAGCGTTATAGCCTGCAGATGCTCGAACGGCGCCATTCGAGTGGCATCGACTGTCCCGACCACGCTTAGTGGAGGAGGACAAGATGGCGACAGTCACATGGCACATCCCCCTCCACCGTATCCAGACCGGTCGACCCGACCTACATATCCTTTTACGGAGTTGAGGGCGCATACGACCAATCAGGGGCTGACCAATCAGGGGCCTCCACAACAGATAGTGTCTCACAAAATGAAGCTCGATCAGGGGGAAGCAGGGGGAGGGGGAGAATTGCGAAACCTGCAACTGCCTGGTGTCCCTGAAGGAGATAGCGAGGGGGAGGGGGAGGGCTATAGGGACAGAATCCCCGTCGGTAGACAGGCGGAGATCTTAGCAAAGGCCCTCTACGCATTGAATCACTTTGAATGCAGAGACTGCAGACGAACCCCGGTACAGAAGCATTGGCAGCCAAAGATCTTAAGTGAGGGGCCTCTGGTCAAGGACTGGTTACTGGAGAGGCCTAAACCACAGACAGAGGAGACAAGAAAGCAAGAAAAGGAGCTGCTCCTGAAAGCTCCTGTTAAGAACGCAGCGCCAGCTAAGTGTATGACGCTTTCACTTCTGCTTATAGTATCTGCAATAGGTACTGCTCAAGCCTGGGAAAACAACAGGTATATCAATGTTGCGCAGGCAATGGCCCAGAGTTTCAATTTATCAGACTGTTGGATTTGTACTGCCTTACCAAAGGGGGGGATGGAGTTCCCTTTGCTAGGAGTTCCAATGCCATTCAGAAACTGGAGCTGGCCTTGGGACACGGTGCAAATACAGTGAATGGGGCGTGGCGAAAGTTTGTATTGGTCTGTGCAGGATTAGTGCGGTGCAATGAATAGTGCACGGCTCCCTAACGGGGAATTGTTATGCTGGAGTTTTCAGGACCCCTTACCCTCCTGACCGCCCAAGGTCGTGAAACCAGATGTAGCTTGTTATCTGAATACTAGCTCTCCGAGGTTTGAGATGCTATCTCCATGGCCAAACGATACTATTGTCCTGGCGCGGAATGGCAGATACAGTGCAGGTAATTTTTCAGCAGTGGGTGCTACTTGGTGCCCGGGCTCAGAGCACTGCCCTAGGCCGGTAGCGGTAGCGTTGAGCGATTCTGGCGGTACCCCACTGGGATGTCCTCTCAAAGGTCTATGGTGGCTGTGTGGGGATGGCCGGGCAAGGAAGAGCGTACCATCTGATTGGAGTGGCTCTTGCACCTTGGGAGCTCTCATGCCGAATGTTGTCTGGCATAATCGATCGGCACCTCCTCCTGGGATCCTATGAACACATTGGAAGAGAGTGCAGAGGGTCCCGAACCCTTTAGTGGAGAGACCTACTGGTTTCCACAGTTTTGTCAGATGGTTCATCCCATCTCTGGGGGTGAGTGAGTTAGAGAAAGCGATTGTTAACATTTCGGCCACCTTGGAAAGAATAGAGAATGCCACTGTTGATGCAATCAGGACATTACAGGAGAAGTTTCAACACTTAGCAAGGTGGTATTACAGAATAGAATGGCATTGGACCTCTTAACGGCCAAAGAAGGAGGAGTTTGTGTGGTAATAAATCAAAGCTGCTGTGCCTATGTCGATAAGACTCAGAGGATAGAAACGGACATACAGGCAATATGGGAACGGACCAAATTACTCCATCAAGTCTCCATGGACGATACCTCATTCGGATTCCGGGACTTATGGGAGAAGCTCATGAGTTGGTTGCCCAACTTCACATGGCTGAAGCAACTCTTTATTGTTTGTGTCATCATAACAATTGTACTCATATTAACGTGTGTCACTATGCGATGTATGTTGTGCCTATGTATGAATTCTGAAAGGGACTATGGAAAATGGAGAGAACACAAGTTACGGCAGCAACTAAGGTACTTACAGTTGTCTTGCTTGTAATCATATTATATGAAAAGTCTAGCATATGCTGATTTTAATTTGCAAGCAGGTGTTCCATTTGGGCTCTGTATCACGCACTGGCCATGCGGATGCGGTGCACAAATGGAAAATACCTTGCAGACCCTGAGAGGAATAAAAGCAGGAGAGAATCGGTGATGGGTGAGAAAGGAAAAGTGCACTTTGAAACAGGGGATGCCCTGCTGGCGCTGCCTATCGCATCCACCACTAACATGTTCTTTCTCTCTCCTTTTCTGCAGTTTTCTGCTTCTCAAGGGTCAATAAGTAATAATGCCCCTACTGAGGATTTCAAGGGGATGTGTTGTTCGACTTATCTAACCATAGCCTATTAATTCACAAGCAGCTTCAATTGCTAAAACAGAATACGTAGTCAATTGATCGCAATAATTATTATAGTAGTTAATGGGTGTTGGGTGAAAAATGGCGGTCGCGCTGTAACGGGACAAGGCTTTACCAAGCATGGGGAGGGGGAAATGTAGTAGGAAATAACAAGGACTCGGGATGTGAAGAGGTAGGACATCCCATGCTCTGTGATGGAAAGATGACGCACGCTTAAAGGGCGTGGACAAGGCAAGATGCATACTTAAGGAAACGTCACGTGGTAATAAACGCCATTTGCTACGTCCACCGTATTGGTGTCTGTGTTGCAATGGCCCTAGCGAGGGTAGATCGCTAGCCCCCAGCGGAACGCGCCTCGGACACGGAGACTACAAGTAAGCATCCAATAGAAAATTCCATACAGTCAATTTGTTCTCCATTCAAAGAAATCAATCAATCAATCAATCAATCTCATTTTCATGTTTGACAGAAAATAAAATGAGACATTTTGCCTCAAGAGCCATAGGTCGTTCTTTATTTTTCTGTGCCCTCCGCTGTATATGAAGGTTGCTCCAAAAGTAATGCCTCCTATTTCATTCTGTTGGCCCATGACATCAAAGCTGAATGCTGATGGGATGGCAGTAGAGACTGAACCTTCTCGCCAGTGTTCTGTTCCGTGATGTGGCCATGTGACAGATGGCAGTAGAGGGGCGGTCTGACCTGGTAGTGCATCTGAAGCTAAGGCGTATCACTGATTCCTCCGTGTGGAAGAAATGGCACCTGTGGATGTTCACTGATGCTTGCTGAACATCACTGATGGTGAGCGAAGAGTGGGCGTAGCCCAGGGAGGTGGCAGTGTGTTTCAGCAGTGGCAAGAGTGACATGAAAGACAAGCCACATTCCAGATGGCCATGCACAGCTGTCCCACCATGAAATAAAGAGTGTCTTGATTAGCTCATCTGTGCAAATCAGCTAATGGTGGCGAATGTGTTGAAAAATGTTGTTAATAGCTGAGAATTTGCTATAGCAAATGGTGTTATTGTGCTCTTTGTATCTGTTGTAGTTTTCAGGGAAATTGTGCCTGATGTAAACATCATAAATATGAAAAATGCAACAGCTCCCCTTGTTTCGTTCAAATGCAATAGAGCAATGAATCATAAAGAAGCTGTGTTAGGAAAAAATCATAATCCATATATATAATCCATATATCTATATAAATAGGACTCAGATCCAAATGAGAAACATATTGTATACAGTCAATAATGCAGCTTTTTGTCCTACTACTCACTTTTCCACTTACTTGCATGTTCAATTATTTCTTAATCAGGGATTGTATTTCTCCTTTTCGTATGTTATTTGCTAACTTTCTAGCTTAGACATTTCTTCATGCTAGAACACAGAACAGAAATATTAATGTGTTTTATCCCAATCTCTAGAAATTTCACAAGTATATTTCAGTTGTGATGGTTTAATTATGAATATGAGCAATGGAGTTGCCTGGGAACTATTGCTTTATTTCCTCAATTGAAATAATTTGGCACAGAAACAGATAAGAGAGATTTGACTTGCTCCAGTTGCCTACACTAAAAAATCTTTTCAGACTAACATGAAATATTAAATGCACAGATGTGTCATTAAATAAGTGGCAGAAACAAAGCAGTACCTAACTGACATTGCTAACAGTATTACACTTGCAGATTTTAAATCCTTTTCCACAAATGGAATTATAATGACTCCAAGACAAAAATAAGTCTTTCATAGCCAGCTATAAGGTGACGGCGTTTAGAAACAAGATGACTATACAGCTACCTGTACCCAGAATAGAATGAACAGAAACAACTAAACAGTTCTGTTCCAGATATGACTTATTACTGTCAAATGCCCTGCTAGCAACAACTGCTGTGTGCTCGTATGTGCACATTCCTTTATTTTTTTTTTTCCAATTTCAGTTGTTTTGCCACAAGCAAAAATGAAACCAAACTTAAAAAAGAATGAAAGTTGAATCTTCTCTCTTACCCAAGAGGTTAACCTGTTTGTTTTCTTTTCTTTACTTTTCTTTTCTTTCCTTTTGTTTCTAGAAACCTGTGTTCTGAGTTAGAAAGACAGAGATAATAAATCTGGATGGTGTGTACGCAGGGGAAGTTATGTTTCAGATTAGGAAAGTGGTACTGAGGCTTCTTCTCTAACCATGTTTTGTTAAAGCAATTTCCAGAAATACATTAAACTGAAATTCAATTACAAAACAAATATATCTCAGATAATGAGAAGATTGGCTGGGCTAGCAAGAAGAAAGGGAATACAGATTTACCAAACACCAAGCAAACTGTGTGATGTGGAAAGGCCTGTTTCTAGTTTCTCACACTTGAAAATCTAGGTGGCATTTATGAAGGCAAAGGAACACTGAAAACTATTTTCAAATTTTTCAGTGTAAACTCCAAACTGAGAGAACAACTAAGAGGGCCACAAAGGCTATCAAAGGTCTGGAGCACCTCTCTTATGAAGATAGGATGAGGGAGCTGGGCTTGTTCAGTTTGAAGAAGAGAAGGCTTCAGGGAGACCTCACTGTGGCCTTCAAGTACTTGAAGGGATCTTATAAACAGGAGAGAGAGCAACTTTTTCACAGTCTGATAGTAATAGGACAAGAGGAATGGCTTTAAAAAGGCAGATTTAGGTCAGAGGTTAGGCAGAAATTCATAGCTCAGAGGGTGGCGAGGTCCTGACATTGCTGCCCAGAGAAGCTGTGGATGCCCCATCCATGGAGGTGTTTGAGGTCGGGCTGGCTGGGGATCTGGGCAGTCAGATCTTCTGGTTTGGCAATGCTGCCTATGGCAGGGATTTGGAACTGGGTGAACTTTAAGGTCATTCCCAACCCAAGTGATTCTGTGATTCTAACAACATTAGGTTGATTTGTTATGGCAGTGAGAGATATCAATAAATAAATATTAAATAGATCTTCATAACCTCAGTGATGTGTGATGTATTAATGCTTTTTTATGCAGAAAAGACATTTCACATTTAATCTTCAGTTTGGAAAAGCAGGAAAAGCTACATGTGTAAGAAACAAAAATATTTCAGTATGAGATGAGTACAAGTTTTCTGGGCTTAGAACAAAGACAGTTCTGTATGAAAATGTTTTTAAAATGAAATATATTTACTGCAAAAAAGAAAAAATCCCAATAAATTATTTTTGGAAAATGTATTGACCCAAAATAAGGAAGTTTACAATATGAGGTAAAAATAAAAAGGATTTCTAGCTTCTCTCAGCAGCTGTAATTTTCTCTTTGCATCCTATTCTTTTCTGGAGAAGGGATCATCAGCAGAATGACAGTCCTGGGTACGTAGCTTCTGACTGATGTCACAAAGGTCAACATCTGGTATCAGAGGCTACAGACAAAAATAGACATTTCCTATGATGTTTTCAAGTTCTAGTTGCCCAAATTCTCCGACCACATTTATAGCCACATTTAGGTATAACTCACTTCAGCTCATTCTAATCTCACACCACACTTGTACCAAAATAAGCAAAGATGAGGAAAAAAAATCACTCTCCAGAGGCTCACAGATTTACATGATAATTCTTTCTTGCCACTACCTGCTTTATATACTGAATATAAAAGCATACTCCATGACAACTGATACGTAAAACTTTTCTATTTGGACAACAATTAGTGTCAAAAAGTTGTGTGAAAAAACAGGCAAGATAGAATCATAGAATCATAGAAAGGTTTGGGTTGGAAGGGACCTTTAAGATCATCTAGTTCCAACCCCCCTGCTACAGCCAGGAACAACTCCCTCTGGACCAGATTGCTCCAAGTCCCATCCAGCCTGGCCTTGAATGCTTTTAGAGTGGGGGCATCCACAGCTTCTCTGGGCAGCCTGTTCCAGTGTCTCACCACCCTCACAGTAAAGAATTTCTTCCGAATATCTAGTCTAAATCTACCCTCTTCCCCTCGTTCTGTCACTACATGCCTTTATAAAAAGTCCATCCCTCCTCAGCTTTTCTGTAGACCCCCTTCAGGTCTAGGAAGACCAGTATAAGGTCCTCCCTGAGCCTTCTCTTCTACTGGCCCCAACTTTCTCAGCCTGTCCTTGTAGGGGAGGTGCTAAAGCCATCTGATCATCTTCGTGGCCCTCCTCTGTACTCACTCCATCAGCTCAATGTCATTCTTGTGTTGGGAGCCTGTGGCAATGAGGCACGGACTCAGATGTGAATGATGCAAATCGTTTATTACAGGTTCTCACATCACTTTTATACATTCACAAGTTTCCTTTACCAGCTTTACCATCCGCTCTTACAACTTTCCCATCTGCCTTTACATGTCAACAAAGTATGCCACAAACACTCCTCAACAGTGCATACGGGTGCTTACCCAATCAGAGCCATGCGCCATTTCTTTTGCTTTTCTCTTCTTCTAGAGATGTCCTTGGTTCTCATCCTTGCTTTCTCATGCTGTTTATCTTGCTCCACAGCATGTGTTCTGAATAGTCCTGCTTGTATTCCTACAATTCCTCCTCTTTTATTTATTAGCAAACTATTACCACATAAAATAATAGCACTAATTATATTAATAACATACCAACCATAACTCAGTCAAGGCCTCGATTGATAACGTGCTAAACATAAGAGTTACATAGAAGATCACAAGCTTTTTAGTTGATATGTGCACACTCACACAGGCAATCTTAGACAATTCCATGAGCCGGAAATGGAAACACCCTAAACTAATGTATTGTTGCTTATTGACTCCTGAGAGATGGCAGACCACTGGCAAGGAGAGAGAAGGACTATGCTGGCAATGGATGTGACAGGTAGTGCCAGCAGGGCATCCCCTGCTTCAAAGTGCACTTTTCCACCCACCTCAGACTCTCTCCTGCTTCTATTCTTCTCAGGGTCTGCAGGGTTTTTTCCATTTGTACTCTGCATTCAAGTGGCCAGTGTGTGATACAGAGCCCAAGTGGAATACCTGCTCATAAAATAAAACAAACTACTAAAGCTAGCTCTCTCTACAAACAAAACACTTGCAGAAAGTATTTACAGTCACAGCTACTTATTCCCATGGTTTCTTAATAACCAAAGCAAGAATGTTGCCATCCTCACTTACCGACATATCGCTGAACGAATCCACATCACCCAAGTCGTTATTAACTTGAACAACACATACTTGATTTATCTCTTTGTTAATCATAACTCTTACACAGGATACAATGCAAGGAATACAGATTAAAAGGCACACAAAAATCAAGAGACACATTAGCACTAACTTAATTAGTTTCTGATCAAGGGCCAAGAACCACCCAACGAAGTTCCCACGCATAATTTCAGCATGCCTTCCTGCAGTTGCTGAATACTCTGATGGATAGAGGTGGAATGATCAGATAAGTTCATACAGAACAGTCCTTCAGCGTCCTCACAGCCATGTCCATGTGTAAGAAGCAGGAAGTCAATAGCAGCTCTGTTCTGCAACGCAGTGTGACGTACTGAGTCGACATCCTGTAACAGGCCTGAAAGTACTTGCGAGGTTGCATTAGCCTGTTTACTAAGCCAACATCCTAGCTTATTTAAGCTAGCTAATGCTTTAGCAGCTGCTACCTCTAGAGTGAAGAGCGATGCAATCACAATTGATTCCCTGTTCCAAAATTCAATCTTGCCTTTGCAATTTTTCTCAAAAACATGAATATTTCTTCAGATTCTACCATGACTGTGGTGTTTTGCAAGGATCATAGTCAGATTCGGCATTAATAAGGTCAACTTGTCCAAGGAGCAGGGCCTTCCTTTAATATATGATGCAGTGGTTGGCCATGCGCAATCTCCACATATTAAAAATACCCCTCGGGGTAACTGAAGGGGTAAATTACTAGATTTTGAAATATTTGAAGATGTGTAATTATGCCAGGCTGATGCATTTCTATACTCCAGCATTGTAGCATTGACTGACCATGAAAGAGGTTGATCATTACCAGAATAATTGAAAAATACACACCAATCCATTTTTACTGATCCCAAAAGTTCTAGCTCCTGTGGGGGTAGTGACACTGGGGGCAAGTAGGGTACCCACTGGTCCCACATGTCCATCGTGCAGTTCCCTACCCAGACCTTCTCTTCCTGCACAACTGAGGAAGTACTAGTGGTGTGAGCCAGTGTTCTCATTTCCCTTGATCAAGGGGAAGTCCTACCAGACACATAGTAAATGGAGAGTCAGGGGATGACATTGATAAGCAGAGAGTGTTCTGTCTGATGGCATTGACAAGCATCACCCACACATTAGTCTTAGGCTGTGAACGTACCCTTACAGCATTCACGATGATGGTGCAGCAGATGAAGGTGATGCCAACAAATGAGGTCGCACTGCCCTTGCTGGAACCCATCATGGTCCTGCAGCTGTGGAAACATGAGCATAATCTCTCCCCCAGGTTATCAGTGGGAATCGCCCTTCCCATTGATCCGATTCCAGATTCTTCACTAGTATAGTAGCTTTTCCACGAATATTCGTTCTTTCCTCTTTAACTGAAATGAAATGATGGGCTATCGGTAGTCCTCCGTCATCACACCATCGATTTAAAAAGTTCAATACATATGTAGCTTTAGCAAGCCTTTCTGCTGGAAGTATCTTCTCCATTCCCACTTTTTGCTTAAGTAGCATAGCTTTAAGGGTGCTATGAGTACGCTCAACTATGGCTTGTCCTGTGGCCGAGTGTGGTATGCCCGTGAGATGTTTAATTCCTCATGACTGTAGAAACTATAGTACTTTCTGAGATACATATCCTGAGCTGTTATCTGTCTTAATAGTTTCTGGTACCCCAAGAGTTGCAAAGGCCAAAAGAAAATGCTTGCAGATGTCACAAGCCTTCTCTCCCGTATGTGTTGTCGCTGCTACGGCTCCAGAAAAGGTATCCACTGAGACGTGGACATATTTAAGTCTTCCAAATTCAGGGATGTGTGTGACATCTGTCTGCCATAATTCCAGAGCTGTTAGACCTTGGGGATTAACCCCATACGATAGAGAAGGTGTCATCTGTTGGCAATCAGGGCACACTGTAATTATCTGTCGTGCCTGAGTTAAGCTAAGGCCATAAGACTTTTGCAACACCTTAGCGTTCCGGTGAAAAAAGGCAAGCAACAGTCAAGCCTGTTCAAATGAACTGGGAAGAACAGTAACGCCAGCTTACTGATCCGCATGTCTGATTCTTTCTACTAAAGTCCTGGAAAAGTGATTTGTGATTGGATGTTTGTTACAAAATATGGTTCCTGTTGGGAATTAACTAGAGACAAAAAGGTATACAGAAGCATTGTTCATTGGAAATATCTCTTAGATACGATCCTTCTATTCTAGTCACTATTCCTGTAACATAGGCTGAATCAGTGATGATGCTAATTGGACTGGACCACTTTTGAAATACTCCTACAACTGTAGCTAATTCTACAATTTGTAGAGAGGCTTTTCTTGTCTGAATATCCAACTGCCATCATCTGGATGTGTCCTGCCGGACAATTACTGACCAACCTGTTCTTCCTGACCCATCTGAGAATACAGTGAAGGTATCTAAGGGTACCAAGGAACATTTGGGCATCTCCTGCATATTAAAATGCATTTGTAGCAGTTTATGCCCCAGCAGGTGTATTGAGGTCACCCCTGGCAATGAGGTGAATCCCTCATTGCCACCTGAAAAGGCAATGAACACTAGAACCACCACTGCAACATGTTTGTAGACACAGGTAACGTAATTACTGAAGGTTCAGACCCGCTCAGCAGTAACAACCTTTGTCTCCCTTGCATGACAAGAGCAGAAATCATTTCAACTTTCGTGGTGATCACTTTAGAAAACTGATGAGGCAAAAAGATCCATTCCAGTATTAAAAGAGAATCCTGCAAAGTATTATTGCACTGAAAGAGAAGAGCGTAAGGCTGAAAATCTGGATTCAGTACTATTAAGTGAAACAGAAGGGCAAGGTCATATTGCTGAGCTTGTTGCTGAGACATAGTTGTGGCAACCTCCTGCAATGCTTGCTGTGCTACAGGTGTCAGTGATCTTTCAGAATTTAAAGCTGGATCACTCTTTAATAACTGAAATAACAGATGAAGGGTTTCATTAGATATTCCCAGCAAAGGCCTGATCCAATTTCTAGTCCCTAACAGCCTTTGCATATCATTTAGAGTTTGAATGTCCAAATCCAGTTTAAGGCACTGTGGATAGTCTGATTTATAATTCACCATCCCAAATACTTCCGTGGCAAAATCTCTTGTAACTTTTCTGGAGCTACCTTTAAACCACAGCTTCTTATGCTGTCCATGACTACAGCCATGGCGTGCCGTATTTCTTCAGTCAACTTGGTTGCCACAAGAATGTCATCCATGTAATGATAAATAGCAGCATTAAACAGTTTTTCCCACACAGGGGTTAAGACTCTGGCAACAAACCACTGACAAATCATGGGGCTGTTTTCCGTGCCCTGAGGTAATACTGTCCAATGATACCACTGGGTTGGTGCTGAACCATTTACAGAAGGGATGGAAAAAGCAAACTGAAGAGCATCAATGGGATCCAGGGGGATGTTGAAAAAGCAGTCTTTTAAGTCAGTAGTGAGCCGGGCACCGTGAGCAATCACAGTCACATCAGTGCCTGTGTCAAAAATCCCTGAAATGTCAAATCTTTGTGGGGGGTTGCTCAATTTCTGCATACAGGTTAAGGTAGGTTGAGCATCTGAGACCTTTTGGGTCCATAATATCTGAGGGGCCCCGATAGATCCAAACCGTGTAGCCCCCATGTCCACAGGTGCTTATCCAATCAGCCATGGGCCATTTCTTTTGATTCTCTTCTTCTAGAGTTGTCCTTGGTTCTCAGCCTTGCTTTCTCATGCTGTTCATCTTGCTTCACAACTGCTGCTCTTTCTTATATTCCCATAGGAGCCCCAGAAACTGGATGCAGTACTTCAGGCGGGGTCTCACAAGAGCAGAGTAGAGGGGCAGAATCACCTCCCTTGGACCTGCTGGTCACACTTCTCTTGCTATAACCCAGGATATGGTTGGCCTTCTGGGCTGCAAGAGCACATTGCTAGCTCGTGTTGAGTCTTTCATCAACTGGCACCCCCAAATCCTTCTCCTCAGGGCTGCTCTCAAGCCACTCTCAACCCAACCTGTAGCTTTGCTTGGAATTGTTCTGTCCCAAGTGCAGGACCTTGCACTTGGCCTTGTTGAACTTCATGAGGTTGCTATGGGCTCACTTCTCAAGCCTGTCCAGGTTCCTCTGGATGGCATCCATTTTCTCTTGCATATCAATTGCACCACTCAGCTTAGTGTCATCTGCAAACTTGCTGAGGGTGCATTCGATCCCACTGCCCATGTTGTCTACAAAGGTGTTAACTTGCACCAGTCCCAGCACCGATCCCTGAGGAACACCATTCTTCACCAGTCTCCACTTGGGCATTAAGCTGTTGACTGTAACTCTAGGATTGTGACCATCCAGCCAATTCCTTATCCGGTAAGAGGTCCATCCATCAAATCCATTTTTCTCCAATGTGACAACTGGAGAAAATGTCATGTGAGACAATGTCGAACGCTTTGAACAAGTCTGCGTAGATGATGTCAGCTGCTCTTCCTTTATCCGCTGACGCTGTAACTTTATCGTAAAAGGCCACCAAGTTTGTCAAGCATGATTTGCCCTTAGTGAATCCATGTTGTTTACCACCAATTACCTCATCTTTACTTTTCATGTGCCTTAATTGAGCCTTCAGGAGGATCTGCTCCAGTATCTTGCCACGCACAGACTGGACTGTAGTTCCTTGGATCTTCTTTTTTTCCCTTCTTGAAAATGGGGGTTATGAATTTGTTATGAATCATGATAACTCTTAACAGTTTCATTAAAAAATTCTAATGCATGTTATTCCACTTTTGAATAAATTTATCCAACATTCTTCTGAAGAGTTTACCACATTTGTCTTTAGTTTCTGCTTTATAAATTCACTTACGTTCTGTTTTTTATAACGCTCATCAGTCTAGTCAATACTGCCATAAGATCATAACACTGTCTATTTTGGAAGGGACCTTAAAGCTCATTCAGTTCCAACTGCCCTGTCATGGGAAGGGACTCCTTCCACTAGACCAGGTTGCTCAAAGACCAGTCCAGCCTGGACTTGAACACCTCTGGGATGGGGCATTCACAGCTTCTCTAGGCAACATGTTTCAGTGCCTCAACACTCTCAGTGTGAAGACTTTCTTCCTAATATCTACCTAAATCTCCCCTCTTTTAATTTAATACCATTATTTCTCATCCTATTGCTACACTGTCTGATATAGGGTCCCTCCACATCCTTCCTGTAAGTACTGGAAGGTCACTAAAATCTCTTGGAATGTTTCCCTTCCCCAGGCTAAACAACCTCACCTCTCTCAGACTTCCTTCACAAAATATGTGCTCCTATCCTCTGGTCAACTTTGTGGCCCTCCTCTGGATCCCCTAGAGCAGATCTGTGTCTATCTTATGTTGGGCACCCTAGAGCTGAATACAGTATTCCAGCTGGTTAGCATTAAGGATGCTTGAATATATACCAGTCAGATTCCACAGCATTCACTCCACAGTAAAGGCAGATACATTAAAATTTTATCTGGCATATACAGCTGAGGTTCAGGCAAATTCACACTGTGCAAATTTAACTTTTATTAAGCCAACCAAAATGAAAAATGATCAAAAGGTGAAAATAAACATAAATTTAACTAAATTTGCAGTGGCAAGATAGTACATTTCTTTGTTGGTCATTCTGTCTCACCAGAATAAGAGGGGCATTCAGTATACTCTGTTTCCAAAGAAAGAACAAAGATCATTAAAATGTTAAGAAGGTTAAGAAGCAGTTCTAGGAACAGTTGACAGATCATATCAGCAGTAAAATAATTTGGGAATCTTCTATCACAGAGGTTTTCTGACATTAAATTCAATTTCTGAAGGAATAAAAATTCTCAAGAAAGGTATTGATTGTCCTGTGGAAATGAATAAAAGTGTAATATTTTGTTGAGAGTTTAATTGATTAAGATAGTCTGGGAACAGAGCTGCCTTGAAATATCTCACTTCACTTAGATTAACAAAGTATCAAACACCATTTTGTGATATTTCTCCTAATGTGTACTGTGGTTCTGCCTCACCCTTTTTAGTTTGACAGAGTGATTATAAGACGTTTTCTACGAAGTGTTGCACCCTTTTCCTTAAAACCAAGTTCTGCAGTGTTTCATGGAACTATATGTTACACATGCATTAAAAGAAATTGGATCCTATATATATATATATTAATCTATAATATATATAGATAGATATTATAATCTCTCTCTCTCTATAGATTATGAGGGAAAACCTTAACTAGGTCTAAATTCTCATCAAGGATTAATTGTATTACGATAAAAGTGCATTAGTGTACTTATTAGTGGGATTAATTTAAATGAAATGTCTTGGCTCAATCAGCATCACTAATCCTTTACAAATAACAGAGTATTTCAGTTGGACTAGCTGATCTTGGAGGTCTTTTCTAGCCTTGGTGATTCTATGATTTAACTTTATACAGAAAATATATCATTCAGTATTTCCGTATGATTTTTTTTCCATTTTCTTCTATTGTAGAAAATGGTCTTAGTTTTGCATTTCTTTGGGCAAATGGTTACGGTATTTGCAGAACTGGCGTTCAAAATAATATCATGTCTGATAGCTTCTAGTACTGCTCCAGAATGATTGGAGAACTATCAGATATACATGACAGCCAACAGTACATTAATGTATAGCAATAAAATATGGAATCTGAAGTGCCCAGTTACAGCAGTCGGTTTTACCTGAATTTACCAGCATGAAAATATCTAGTCTATGGGCACTGCCTAAACTGGGCATGACCAACCTTGGCCCAGCATAGTCTGCCATGCAGCCACCCGCTGCCTTACACCACCAGCAGCCCTTCCCCACCAAGCGGCCTGGCCCGGCCCTGGCCCTGCACCCACTGCTCACAACCACCAAACATCAACGTGCACTTGGTACTGTCTGGGCTGAAACCAGGGCATGGGCAGG
>JACDJE010000907.1:30314-72316 GCA_016647715.1 Pavo muticus
CCATCAGTGAGCTCCAAACTAAAAAGTTACAGTTTTCTAACAGGCACATTATACAATTTTCATTGTTTATATCCCATGATTTAGTAGTTCTGCTTGTATTCACCTGTCTGCTTAGGTCTTCAGTAACCAGCAAAAAATATATGCCTCTAGCATCCACCTCTTTGCTCGAGCCACTGCAATAATCCCAAACCAGCATCTGCTTCCTACGTTGTGTGGTCTGATGGGTATTCTATCTTTTGGATTCGTTCTTATACCGGACAATAAGGTCAAGAAAAAAGAATGGTACTTCTCTACTGAGTTCAATCTGAGTTTGAAGGTATGCTTTTAAATTAATGCCCTGCTTGGCTTGAAGCACTGACTTCTAATTGGATTTCATGTGAACCACAGTTAGGGCCTGACCATGAAGCTATGAGATAGTTTGGCCTGAGTTTCTACTCATGCTTAAGTTATGGTGCTGTAAATAAGTGATTTCTTGGATTTGTCTCTCCCATGTCCCATGTCACAGCTGAGAAACAGTCTGTAAGTCTACAAGTTCATTTCTCCATTCTTCATCTTGCATTCTTGTCTGTTGTCCAATGAATGTTTAATTAAACACGCACTGAGTAGAAAATTACACTGGCAATCAGACTTAGTCTGAAGTCACTGGAAACTTCCTAAGCCTGTCACACGCAGAATGGTTGAAGGAGGAAGGGACCTTTGGAGATCATAGGATCATAGAATCATAGAATGGCCTGGGTTGAAAAGAGCCATAATGATCATCTAGTTTCAACCTCCCTGCTGCGTGCAGGGTTGCCAGCCACTAGACCAGGCTGCTCAGAGCCACATCTAGCCTGGCTTTGAATGCCTCCAGGGATGGGGCATTCACAGCCTCCTTGGGCAACCTGTTCCAGTGTGTCACCACCCTCCGAGTGAGAAACTTCCTAATATCTAACCTAAACATTCCCTGTCTCAGTTTAAAACCATTCCCACTTGTCCTATCACTATCCACTCTTGTAAAAAGCTGTCCCCCCTCCGGTTTATACGCTCCCTTCAAGTATTGGAAGGCCACAATGAAGACTCCTCGGAGCCTTCTCTTTTCCAAGCTAAACAAGCCAGTTCCCTCAACTTTTCTTCGTAGGAGAGGTGCTCCAGCCCTCTGATCATCTTAATGGCTCTCCTCTGGACCTGCTCCAAGAGCTCCATGTTCTTCCTGTACTGGGGGCCCCAGGCCTGGACACAGTACTCCAGATGGGGCCTCACAAGAGCTGAGTAGAGGAGAACAATCACCTCCCTCTCCTTGCTGTCCACCCCTTTTTTAATGCAGCCCAGAACATAGTTGGCCTTCCAGGCTGCAAGTGCACGCCGCTGGCTCATGTCTCGCTTCTCATCCACCAGGACCCTCAAGTCCTTCTCCGCAGGGCTGCTCTCAAGGGGTTCTTCACCCAGTCTGTATAAACACCTGGGATTGCCCCAGCCCAAGTGCAGCACCTTGCACTTTGTCTTATTGAACCTCACTAGGTTCTCATGGGCCCACTTCTCTAGCCTGTCTAGATCCCTCTGGATGGCTTCCCTTCCCTCCAATGTATCAACTTCACCACTCAGCTTGGTGTCATCTGCAAACTTGCAGACGGTGCACTCGATGCCATCATCTATGTCATTCATGAAGATGTTGAGGAGCACCAGTCCCAAGACTGACCCTTGAGGGACACCACTTGTGACCGGCCTCCACCCGGACATAGAACCATTGACCACAACCCTCTGGCTGTGACCAGCCAACCAATTCCTAATCCATCAAACAGTCCATCCTTCAAATCCATACCTCTCCAATTTAGAGAGAAGGATGTGGTGAGGGACCATGCCAAAGGCTTTGCAGAAGTCCACATTGATGACATCATTGCCCTTCCCCCATCCACCAAAGCTGTCACTCCATCATAGAAGGCCACCAGATTGGTCAGGCAAGATTTGCTCTTGGTGAAGCCGTGCTGGCTTCACCAAGCCAAGAACAGGTAAATCTTCAATTAATAACCATTACAATTACTTTATTTTATGATGATGATGTTGATTATTTGGATGATGGTGTTAGAACTCATTTGTCAGAACTGTGAGGTGTTTAAGATAGAGACATACCATTTCCTTGGGCTGCCATTCAGTAACGTTTTCACCGAGCCACTGGGACACACACGAGCTAAGATAGGAGGTAATACAAAGAGCTGAATAACTCTTTGCATCCATGACAGGGAGTAAGAAGTTTCACAAGATGTGAAGTTACTCATTCCTCATGCAAGGACCAGGGAAAAAAACACAGACTAAGTCATGATTTCTACTCTGGTTTGGCCATATTAACTATTTCACTGAGCACTCGGGATCAAAATAGGCAGGTGTCAGCGAGCAGCTACCTTAGCTGCACAGATTGAAGAAATGCTGAAATGTGGCACCCAGGCACAGACTCAGATGTGAACGATGCAAATCGTTTGTTACAAGTTCTCTCATCACTTTCATACATTCACAAGTTTCCTCTTAGCTTTCCCATCCACCTTTACAGTTTTTCCATCTGCTTTGACATGTCAACAAAGTATTCCACAAACACTCCCTAACCGTGCACGTAGGCGCTTATCCAATCAGAGCCATGAGCTGTTCGTTTTACTTTTCTCTTCTTCTACAGATATCCTTGGTTCTCAGCCTTGCTTTCACTGCTGTTCACATTGCTCCACAGCATCTGTTCTGAATAGTCTTTCTTGTATTCCCACACTGAAATGTATCATATCCACTTTTCCTTCTGACCTTGAAATGAACTGTAATCCTGAAAGCAAGACGAGGTATGAGGCTCTGGTTCAAAGTCAAGTTATAAAAACCAGAAACATAATCCATTCCCAGCATGATTCTAATGAAATATGTAAGTATCCAGTGGTTGTTTGAGAGCCAGTATATGAGCATAGATGTAAGTGATACTTATGTGCTGCAAACTTCAAGACAAATGAAAAATGTACTGCAATTTCTGCTACAATGATTAGCTATGAGTGGAACATGCAGATCAGTTTGGATGTTTTCTGCCTGTTGAAAGAACTCATGATGTTAAGGGGTGGGAGGAAGGAGGGGGGCAGGAGGCTGTCCCATATTTCATTCTTCATGGTTTCTTCTAGAGCTGGAGAAAGCACAAGCAAAGAAGTCATCTAAGAAACATAAGATTCAATTACTAACGTGTTTGTAGAGAACATGGCAGGGTTGCGGGGTCTGACATTCCTAGCCAATACCAGACAAGTAAATTCTTCCAGGGGAGCTGCAATGACAAGGATGTGGTTGCTTAATTTTCGTTCCAGGAGCGCTTAGATGCTATTCTAGCTGCATACAAGACAATGTCAGTACTGACTTACCAGCTCGTCTAAAACTGGAGTATCTGACCATTGTGCCAAGTCTTTGATATGACCCTTGACTTGTTTTCAGTCTCCTGTCTCTAGATGCTGACAAACGGGCAATAGCCCATCCAGAGGCTGAGTTGCAGACCCTTACGATGCCTTGGCAACTCATCTGATACAACACAATTGAATTAAAATCAAATTTTTACACTGATTTTCTTGAAAGAGAAAAACTATGTGAACGTATTTTACAGACTTGCTACATAGCCACAAAGGTTTCTGCACAGAGTACAGTGTTCCAATATATTTTCTTCATAAAGCCACTGAAAGTGCACCCAGACTGGGAGTGCTTTTTAGTGGTAAGAAAAATACTGGTAAAGCTTACTAGATCTCAATGTGATATTTCATGTTATAAAATGAAAGGGGCTACGCATTGATTTGGGAAAATAAAATGTCAATGGGATAAAGGCAGCATTTTTTTCTTCGTTTACTGAGAATTGTTGCAAACCTGATTTTTCAGTTCCTTCCTGGAAGATTAAAACAATAGATCAAATAAGGCGGGATCCAGTAAAAATAAATTTCTACTTTCTCTCTCTCTCTGTCTCATACTTGTCCTTCACGACCAGGAAAAAAGTTTCCTGAGAAGGAAATGTATACAATTGTATTCTACTGTTTTTTGCTTCACCTTTTGGTAAAGATGAATTCCCCCACCCAAGGAAGAGCACAGTCGCTTCATGGCCATGGCTTCTCTTATCTTCTTGCCTGAAGAGCTTAGATCTACTTAACTGTGAAATAGTTTGTCCCCATATTATGCAACCTTGATAACTGTGTGTTAGGCATTACTCACAGATGCTCAGTTTTGAAAGCATTACTTCTTAAAAAAAAGATAAGTTGAATGTACCAACACAACTTTGAGAATGGAAAAAAAGTTCCTGTTTTGTAGGGAAGCACAAAATAAGAAAACAGAAAAGAACGTGTCTTTGAAAAAACTGATGATGTGCCTTTGAAGAGAATGTGGGACATCTTTGAAGATCTA
This sequence comes from Pavo muticus, assembly GCA_016647715.1. Classification (NCBI taxonomy): domain Eukaryota; kingdom Metazoa; phylum Chordata; class Aves; order Galliformes; family Phasianidae; genus Pavo; species Pavo muticus. The sequence goes on from JACDJE010000907.1 coordinate 34,683, forward strand.
GTTGAATGTGAAAGTTTCCATTATGCAACTAAGCATTCCATGCTAGTAAAGATCTTTTTTTCCACAGTCTGGACTCAGTAAGAAAACTGTGTTTGTGTAAACACACATATGTATGTTCACACATGATGGAGATGTCAGAAGTGATGCCACAATTAAAGACTGCTGGTTCAAATGTATGGTTAATGCAGTATTACAACCTTTTTTCTTCAGTGACTGAATCTGATAACCNCATAATAGAAGTGAGGGAGTATCATGGAGTGCCAGGATTTTTTTAGGTTACTTTCAAGGAAATGAAACTTCCCTGTTATCAGAACATATAATAGTATTGTAACATCAAGAAAAATCTCTGATGGCATTCCTTACAAATTGTTATTACCGTAAATAAGACACAATTCTATTGAGAGTACATCTCTAAGAACACAACCCCAGCGTGATAGAAATTTCTATTCTGTGAATTCTGAATAGACAGGAATGAAACTCTAAGAATGGAAGGAAAAAAAGTCTTAATTTAGTTTCTGATGCTCTTGGGTGCTAAATAACTGATTAGTGTTCTTAAACTGTGTAGGTGAATTCCTTTTCAGATGAAGCGATGGGAGGGATAAGATGTTCATCCCGACCCTTTGAAAAGTTGATCTCGCTGCTGCTCAACCAAACTTAAATAAATTTCACAGCACTCAAAAGGTGCTCAAAAATATATATCTTCATGCTACTCCAAAAGAACACGCTAAAAACAATTGGGCAATTAAGAACATAAGACATTTTTCTCATAACAATAGCCATATATCATCACAGAATCATAGAATAATTCAGGATTGAAAGTAGCTCAGGAAGCTCATGTAGCTGAGCCAATCCTGCTTAATGGCTAATTGAGATGATGTAGTTTAGGACTTTGTCCCATTGTGTTTTAAGAAAAATGTTGGAATGATTTAATACAGACAGGCACAGGGAAAATTAATCCTGTGTATTTGTCAGATAGAGTGAGATATGGACACTGTTAGCGTGTCTGTGGAGTTATCTAAAATTCAGTGAACTCCAAAAATACGTAATTTTACTTTAAAAAAAAAAGGTTTTGTTTACGCAACTGTGACTCAAATTCTGTTCTTTAGTTACACACATAGTATTCTGGATGCATGAGAGATGTAGAAGAGCATCGTTATAATGCGTTATTTTTCTTTGGTAAAAGAGGAAGAAAATACACTGATTAATCATATGACAGGACAATATAGAAGTTAGATATGAGGATGCACACAAAAACAATGGAAAAATCTTCAATAAATAAAAGTTCATCCCCTTGCCATCTATTGTAGTGGTTTATCTCCTAAACGAAGTGTTAAAAATTTAATCTACCAAATTTACTATGTTTTTACTCACGTAGTAAAGAAACACTTGAGCCCATGGATGAAGGCAAATTAAAAAATATGAATCAGAAGCCTAAGTCAGGTGCTTATGACTAATTGCTGTTAATGCCACAGAATCAGTCTAGTTTCAATGCTGATATCATTAAATTACAGCTTATTTGAAATCAAGAACAATTAAAATTGTAACCCATCAAAGTCTATTTTATTCCTCAGATAACTAGAAAGCTTCTAAGTTGCAATCTTAATTTACCAGTTGCAAGTTAGTGCTCTTGTAGTAACCTTGTCCTTTGGTTTATGTGGCTCTACCTACTAAGTACATCTGCTGCCCTATGTTTTTCTTCTATATATTTTATTTTTAACATCATTACCGTTAACTGACATCATTTAGTACATGAAAAGCCATATATAAATTCCGAGTATGTTTGGTAGCACTAACCAAACAGCTGGATGCCTAATGAAAGTCCTCTCTAACTCAAGTTTCAAAAGCACTTCATCTTATAGGTTTATATTNCTCCTATAAATTGGAGCGAGACACACCTATTTTCAGGCAATTCTTGCTGCTGCTGTTCAGTTTCTGCTCTTCAGATGTGACTCCAATAGGTGTTTTAGGACAAACAAGAGAAGATGATTTAGAGTGTGCTCAGCACTCATCTAGAGTGGGGAGAGGCAAGCCTCTGCACAGAAATTGGAATTATTTGATGAAAAATTAAATCTTAGCTACCAAACTTCAGCAAATCAATTCCTTCTCTGCTACCAATCATGCAAAGAGTACTCAGGATACTCTGGTGTCAAAGTGATTAAACGTAGTTGAAATGCTTCTGGAGCAAAGAGACTAGTTAGTAGATTTGTGGCCAATTCCGAGCATGACTCGATGAACCTGAATGTTGTTTAGTTCAATTTGGAGACTGAATTTTGCGAACTGGAAGGTGTCTCGCTCAGTTCGGAGGGCATCCCGTTCAGACTTGACGATGTCCCACTCAGACCAGAGGGCATCTCACTCAGACTGGATGGTGTCTTGCTGAAATTGAAGGTTGTCAAGTTTGGATTGAAGGGAGTGTCTCTCGGTTCGGGAGACGTCTTGCTTGAACTGGAAGGTGTCTCACTCAAACTGAAATGTGTCCCGCTCAGACTGAAATGTGTCCCACTCAGACTGGAAGGCGTCCCGCTTGGACTGGAAGATGTCTCGCTTGGAGTGGAGGGTGTTCCGCTTGGACTGGCAGGCACCTCGCTCGGACTGGAGGTCTTTTCTCTTAGACTGAAGATTCTCTCAGACTGGTGACTGTCCTTCTCAGCTTGGAGACTCACTCACTCAGCCTGGAGATTCTGTTTCTCAACCAGAAGACTCTCATTTTGGATTTGGAGAGTGTTTCTGGACTAGGAGAGTCTCTTTCTGGACCTGGAGATTCTCCCTCTCAGCTCGGATCCTCTCCTGGAAACTCTCCTTTTCAGCTTGGAGGCTCTCTCACTCATTTTGTACTGTCTCCCTGAGACTCTCCCTTTCAGCTCAGAGACTCTCCCTTTCGGCTCAGAGACACTCTCTTTCAGTTTGGAGACTCTCTCTCAGTTTCAGAAACACTATCCCTCTCTGAGATAGCAGAGAGCAGATAGCCCAATAAGCATTAGCCAGGCCCCAAATCATTTGTGCCTCCTCAGATCTGGATGAGCTGCAACATCCCTGTGTCAAATATCTGTTCAGGCTTTCAGAGTCTTTCAGGTGTTCAGGAGTAAAATTCCATGACATCAAGGATGTCCATCTCTCATCTCTCTAATTATGAGTACATTCAGGGAGATTAACAACTTGATCAGATCAGCATTCAAAAAATGTCTAGAAGATTCAAGGGAGAGACTGGGAGCCTGTATAAAAACCACAAGTTCCATAGAATTAGCAACTCCCTCTGGAGTTGGACGCCACATTGTAGGCAGATCCCAGGTAGGTAGGACCCTCTCCTGTTGCAGCTTCGCATCATTCCCTCGGGGCCTGTTGCTGCCACTAGAGAACAGAGATCAGTGCCTCCCTCACTGTTCCCCTGCGAGGAGCCATAGGCTCCACTCAGCATCCTCTTCTCTGGGCCAAACAAGCCAAGGGACCTCAACTGCTGTTCCTACATCCTGACCTCTAGGCCATTCACCATCTTTTCAGCCCTCCTTTGGATGCTTTCTGATCATTTTATTTCCTTCCCATATTCTGGCATCCAAAACTGAACGCAGTGCTTGAAGTGAGGACACACCAGTGCAGAGCGGAATGGGGCAATCTCTTTCCCTGACCAGCTAGTCAGGCACCAGATACATCCCGGAGGATGGCTGGCCCTTTTGGATGCCAGGGGATACTGCTGATATGCATGCAACTGACCAACAGTAAGAATGTCCAGATCCTTTCTGCAGGGCTGATCTCCAGCCTCTTCTCCCAGTCTGTATTTAAATCAAGGGTTGGGCTATCCCAACTCCAAAATGCAGCATTCGCTCTTGATTGTCCAGCCCTCTGATTTGTCAAGATCTCTCTACAAAGCCTCTCTATCCTCGAGAGAGGCAACAGCTTCTCCTGGTTTGGTTTTGGCCACAAACTTAGTATACTTTCAACTCCTATATCCAAGTCATTTACAAAAGCATTAAAAGAGAATGCATATTAAGTAATTATATATATCGGTTAACAAAAAGTAATTTTCTCATCTCTTACTTAAATCTTGAGAATCTTTAGTATACACTGAAATTCTTCCTAGTTCAATTACCATAATAAGCTAGCCATGTCTGCTAGCCGCAATATACATATATAAACACATATATTTACTATCAAGATCTTCTACAGGCTTGGATTTTTCTGCTGTACATTCCATGAAAATTTGTGGTGACATTCTGGGCCAGAAAATTCAACAGCTGTCATGCACGGTATTGACAAGCAAAGATTTTACTTTCTGTACTATAAGAACAGAGACTGTTTAAGATCCACTTTACACGGATTCATGAAGATTTAATCAAAATCAATAATATTTGAAGATTATTCACTCAGTCCAAAAAATTACCATAAATTATTTATCTACTTCTCTTTGCTCACTATATTTAATAGCTACTTGATTGTCTCACGATACATCTTGCAAGTTTTGATCTCTTTTCTTCTGATATTGGTGTCCTATTAGGCTACTCTCGCAGCCTCCACTAAAGAACTTGTTTGGATTCTGTGATAGGGGACTAATGGAAGAGACTGTCAAGCATGTGATGGAGTGTTTTGAAAATGTACAGCTTTGGCCTAGTTCTTGTGAGTCGAAAGATTCCACTGTCTTAACTGGGATCATTTCTATAGATAAAAAGATTTGTCAGAAATAGAAGTGATTAGAAAAAATGGTTTAATTGGTCCAATACAGATAAATCTTAGTAAGACAACCCCCACAAAAGCCACAACTCAGCAACTGTGATCCTCTGCAATATACTCAACTGAGGAATTTGCCTTCAAACACAGACTTCCATTTCAGTTCAGTGATTTCCCATACCCACAGTTACTGCAGGCTGTGTAGCTTCCACCAGACCTTGATTTCATTTAAATAAGGTAGAACATTTATTACAAAAGGTATGGGATAACTGTAGAGTCTTTGGAAAAGTCAAATCTATCCTTCAATTTAAAAGGAAAAATTCTCTCTCCTCACTGCATCTGACACCAGAAGGATTAATCAACCTAGTAACTTCCCAATGGGTGTTAATGATAACGGTGGTTAGCTGCAGGCCAGCTGAGTCACCAAAGAGTTGGTTTATATCATATCTAAAATGAGAGCTGAGGAAACAAAAGCTTTATATTTGTCTCTAGTCTCTGAAAGTAAAGGTTAAATCTGACCTTGGAATTTTTTTGTTTTTGTTTTTCGCAGTGAAAATTTGAGTGTCTTCATGTTCATTGACAAGGCAACGAAGAAGCTCAATCCCACTTGGAAAGGTCAGTTCCTCTGAGCAAAAGAGCTTGGTAAATTAAAGCCTAAGGAAGCAGAGAAGTGTTTCACTCTTTTACTAAGCCTCAAGTTCTATTCTCTTCCTAATCACCAGGCAGTGGATACATTCCTTCAGCTATCTTGTTAAATCCCAACCTAAACGATTACTAAGATTTATAGAAATCATTGTAACTTTAAATTGCTTAAAAAAACAATCAAGAACAAACCCTCTTTCCGTTCAGCAATCCTAATGGGTGTTTTGATTTTGCAGTAGGTGGAAAATTTTTATTTTATACCTTGTACAGACTTTTAAAAATGTTTCTTTGGATAGCTCAGTAGACAGAAATCAGTTATATTTCAATATTATATTGAAAGTTATGGCATTGAGCAAAACACAAAAGATTGATGAATTAACATTTCAAAAGAAAATAAAAGGAAGAACATTGTCATACATCTTCTCCTACTGAATAATCCAAGGAAACGAGTCTTCGTTAGGTCATTTTAGGGACAACAACTAATAGTGAAGCATATTTAAATTATAAGCCGCCTCTCTTTCTCAAGAATATGGAGAAAGCAGAGATTTCTGGAGAAATACGATACTTTCTGAAAATATTAATGCTAAATGATACAAGTGTCAAGGTGTGGATTTTTGATTCATGTATTTTGAAATTCCATTGGACCAAAGGGCAGTTTTCTTCCCAGTATTTTCTACGTGTAGAAGAACATTTGGTAGCAGCAGTATCGGAAGTAATCCAGACTACATGACTTTCTTCAAGTTCCTTCTTGTTGAAATGAATTCACAAACACATTTTCTCCAGTGTTTCATATACCGTAAGTGTTTCATATGCCAAAAGTCAGTGTCTCTGTGATTAAAGATATCTATAACTCATTCTTCACCTGTCTAGTCAGAACAGCAGTTTTGTTAATTCAAAATAGAGAACAACCTCCATGAAGAATGAAGAGACAGTAAGCAGAAAGAGTATCTTGCATTTTTTCAAGGTATAAGCTTTTATTTCCATTTTTTTACAAATATGCTTTGCCGCTCCAGGATGTTCTTCCACTAAAGATGCACAGATATCAAATGATGTGCGGGTAGAACACAATGAGGGTTTTTGAATGTGGCAAAGATGGGTTCTAGCACTGTACACTAGAAGGAGAATAGGTTTTCTCTCTGCTATGACTGTAGCAGCAAGAAAACCAACTGGCTACGTTATCTATCCAATTTTACATGTCCAAAGTTAGACAACCTCAATTCTGCTGAGGTATTTTCAGGTCAGTTCTGCAGAGTACTTGATCATTTCCCAGCCTATAAAAATGTAGAAACCTAAATGGCCTATTNGAGCAGTGGGTGCAGGGCCAGGGCCGGGCCAGGCCGCTTGGTGGGGAAGGGCTGCTGGTGGTGTAAGGCAGCGGGTGGCTGCATGGCAGACTATGCTGGGCCAAGGTTGGTCATGCCCAGTTTAGGCAGTGCCCATAGACTAGATATTTTCATGCTGGTAAATTCAGGTAAAACAAACTGCTGTAACTGGGCACTTCAGATTCCATATTTTATTGCTATACATTAGTGTACTCTTGGCTGTCATGTATATCTGATAGTTCTCCAATCATTCTGGAGCAGTACTAGAACCTATCAGACATGATATCATTTTGAACGCCAGTTCTGCAAATACCGTAACCATTTGCCCAAAGAAATGCAAAACTAAGACCATTTTCTAAAATAAAAGAAAATGGAAAAAAAACTATACGGAAATACTGAATGATATATTTTCTGTATAAAGTTAAATCATAGAATCACCAAGGCTAGAAAAGACCTCCAAGATCAGATAGTCCAACTGAAATACTCCGTGATTTGTAAACGATTAGTGATGCTGATTGAGCCAAGACATTTCATTTAAATTAATCCCACCAATAAGTACACTAATGCACTTTTATCGTAATACAATTAATCCTTGATGAGAATTTAGACCTAGTTAAGGTTTTCCCTCATAATCTATATAGAGAGAGAGATTATAATATCTATCTATCTATATTATAGATTATAATATATATATATATATAGGATCCAATTTCTTTTAATGCATCTGTAACATATAGTTCCATGAAACACTGCAGAACTTGGTTTTAAGGAAAAGGGTGCAACACTTTGTGGAAAACATCTTATAATCACTCTGTCAAACTAAAAAAGGGGAGGCAGAACCACGGTACACATTAGGAGACAAACACAAAATGGTGTTTGATACTTTGTTAATCTAAGTGAAGTGAGATATTTCGAGGTAGCTCTGTTCCCAGACTATCTTAATCAATTAAACTCTCAACAAAATATTACACTTTTATTCATTTCCACAGGACAATCAATACCTTTCTTGAGAATTTTTATTCCTTCAGAAATTGAATTTAATGTCAGAAAACCGTTGTGATAGAAGATTCCCAAATTATTTTACTGCTGATATGATCTGTCAACTGTTCCTAGAACTGCTTCATAACCTTCTTAACATTTTAATGATCTTTGTTCTTTCTTTGGAAACAGAGTATACTGAATGCCCCTCTTATTCTGGTGAGACAGAATGACCAACAAAGAAATGTACTATCTTGCCACTCCAAATTTAGTTAAATTTATGTTTCTTTTCATCTTTTGATCATTTTTCGTTTTGGTTGGCTTAATAAAAGTTAAATTTGCGCAGTGTGAATTTGCCTGAACCTCAGCTGTATATGCCAGATAAAATTTAAATGTATCTGCCTTTACTGTGGAGTGAATGCTGTGGAATCTGACTGGTTCAAGCATCCTTAATGCTAACCACCTGGAATACTGTATTCAGCTCTAGGGTGCCCAACATAAGATAGACACAGATCTGCTCTAGGGGATCCAGAGGAGGGCCACAAAGTTGACCAGAGGATAGGAGCACATATTTTGTGAAGGAAGTCTGAGAGAGGTGAGGTTGTTTAGCCTGGGGAAGGGAAACATTCCAAGAGATTTTAGTGACCTTCCAGTACTTACAGGAAGGATGAGGAGGGACCCTATATCAGACAGTGTAGCAATAGGATGAGAAATAATGGTATTAAATTAAAAGAGGGGAGATTTAGGTAGATATTAGGAAGAAAGTCTTCACACTGAGAATGGTGAGGCACTGAAACATGTTGCCTAGAGAAGCTGTGAATGCCCCATCCCAGGGGTGTTCAAGTCCAGGCTGGACTGGTCTTTGAGCAACCTGGTCTAGTGGAAGGAGTCCCTTCCCATGACAGGGCAGTTGGAACTGAATGAGCTTTAAGGTCCCTTCCAAAATAGACCGTGTTATGATCTTATGGCAGTATTGACTAGACTGATGAGCGTTATAGAAAACAGAACGTAAGTGAATTTATAAATCAGAAACTAAAGACAAATGTGATAAACTCTTCAGAAGATTGTTAGATAAATTTATTCAAAAGTGCAATAACATGCATTAGAATTTTTTTAATGAAACTGTTAAGAGTTATCATGATTCATAACAAATTCATAAGCCCCATTTTCAAGAAGGGAAAAAAAGAAGATCCAAGGAACTATAGTCCAGTCTGTGCGTGGCAAGACAATGGAGCAGATCCTCCTGAAGGCCATACTCTATAGAAATACTAGAAGCAGTTAAAAATCAAAGCAATTCATACTAGACAATACTGTAAAGACATTGCTTATATCCCATGATTTAGTAGTTCTGCTTGTACAATCATTTTGGTGAGAAATGCAATATTATGGTGGAAAAAATATCATCTATTGGGGAGAAAATGTCGTATTTGGGGCAGAAAATTGGTATTTCGAGGTAGAATAAGTCAGATTTTGGGGAGATGAGCAGTATTATGGGGAGAAAATGCAGTATTTTAGAATGAGAAGTGGTATTTCCAGGAGAAGATGTCGTATTTTGGGCAGAAATGGGGTATTTGGAGGTAGGAAAAGTCCTATTTTGGGGGAGATCAGTAGTAGTATGGGGGAGAAAATGTAGCATTTTAGAATGAAAAGTGGTAGTTTGAGGAGACAATGTCGTATTTTGGGGAGCAAACATATTTTGTGGAGGAACTGACATTTTTTGGGAGAAAAGTGGTATTTTGGGGACAAACGTGTTTTGTGGAGGAACAAGGTGTTTTGGGGGGCAAATGCCATATTTTGGGGAGAAAAGCGCTATATGGGGGAGGAAATGTCCTGTTTTGGGGAGAAAAGTGGAATTTTTGTGGGAAAAGTGGTATTTTGGGGGAGAAATGTTGTCTTTGGGGAAAAAAGGGGTATTTTGGGGGAGAAAAGCGTTATTTGGAGGAGAAAATGTCCTCTTTTGGGGAGACAAGTGGTATTTGGGGGAGGAAATGTCCTATTTTGGGGAAAAATTGGTATTGTGGGAGAAAATGTCCTATTTTGGGAGAAAAGTGGTATTTTGGGGGAGAAAATGTCACATTTTGGGACTAATGGAAGAGACTGTCAAGCATCTGATGGAGTGTTTTGAAAATGTACAGCTTTGGCCTAGTTCTTGTGAACAGAAAGATTCCACTGTCTTAACGGGGATCATTTCTATAGATGAAAAGATTTGTCAGAAATAGAAGTGATTAGAAAAAATGGTTTAATTGGTTCAATACAGACAAATCTTAGTAAGACGACCCCCACAAAAGCCACAACTCAACAACTGTGATCCTCTGCAATCTACTCAACTGGGGAATTTGCCTTCAAACACAGACTTCAATTTCAGTTCAGTGATTTCCCATACCCACAGTTACTGCAGGCTGTGTAGCTTCCACCAGACCTTGATTTCATTTAAATAAGGTAGAACGTTTATTACAAAAGGTATGGGATAACGGTACAGTCTTTGGAAAAGTCAAATCTATCCTTCAATTTAAAACGAAAAATTCTCTCTCCTCACTGCACCTGACACCAGAAGGATTAATCAACCTAGTAACTTCCCAAAGTGTGTAAATGATAATGGTGGTTAGCTGCAGGCCAGCTGAGTCACCAAAGACTTGGTTTATATCATATCTAAAATGAGAGCTCAGGAAACAAAAGCTTTATATTTGTCTCTAGTCTCTGAAAGTAAAGGTTAAATCTGACCTTGGAACTGTTTTTGTTTTTGTTTTTCGCAGTGAACATTGGAGTGTCTTCGTGTTCATTGACAAGGCAATGAAGAAGCTCAATCCCACTTGGAAAGGTCAGTTCCTCTGAGCAAAAGAGCTTGGTAAATTAAAGCCTAAGGAAGCAGAGAAGTGTTTCACTCTTTTACTAAGCCGCAAGTTCTATTCTCTTCCTAATCACCATGCAGTGGATACATTCCTTCAGCTATCTTGTTAAATCCCAACCTAAATGATTACTAAGATTTATAGAAATCACTGTAACTTTCAATTGCTTAAAAAAACAATCAAGAACAAACCCTCTTTCCGTTCAGCAATCCTAATGGGTGTTTTGATTTTGCAGTAGGTGGAAAATTTTTATTTTATACCTTGTACAGACTTTTTAAAATGTTTCTTTGGATAGCTCAGTAGACAGAAATCAGTTATACTTCAATATTATGTTGAAAGTTATGGCATTGAACAAAACACAAAAGACTGATGAATTCACATTTTAAAAGAAAATGAAAGGAAGAACAATGTCATACATCTTCACCTACTGAATAATCCAAGGAAACGAGTCTTCGTTAGGTCATTTCAGGGACAACAACTAATAGTGAAGCATATTTAAATTGTAAGCCGCCTCTCTTTCTCAAGAATACGGAGAAAGCAGAGATTTCTGGAGAAATACGATACTTTCTGAAAATATTAATGCTAAATGCTACAAGTGTCAAGGTGTGGATTTTTGATTCATGTCTTTTGAAATTCCATTGGACCCAAGGGCAGTTTTCTTCCCAGTATTTTCTACGTGTAGAAGAACATTTGGTAGCAGCAGTATCGGAAGTAATCCAGACTACATGACTTTCTTCGAGTTCCTTCTTGTTGAAATGAATTCACAAACACATTTTCTCCAGTGTTTCATATGCCGTAAGTGTTTCATATGCCAAAAGTCAGTGTCTCTGTGATTAAAGATATCTATAACTCATGCTTCACCTGTCTAGTCAGAACAGCAGTTTTGTTAATTCAAAATAGAGAACAACCTCCATGAAGAATGAAGAGACAGTAAGCAGAAAGAGTATCTTGCATTTTTTCAAGGTGTAAGCTTTTATTTCCATTTTTTTACAAATATGCTTTGCTGCTCCAGGATGTTCTTCCACTAAAGATGCACAAATATCAAATGATGTGCAAGTAGAACACAATGAGGTTTTCTGAATGTGGCAAAGATGGGTTCTAGCACTGTACACTAGAAGGAGAATAGGTTTTCTCTCTGCCATGACTGTAGCAGCAAGAAAACCAGCTGGCTACATAATCTACCCAATTTTCCATGTCCAAAGTTAGACAACCTCAATTCTGCTGAGGTATTTTCAGATCAGTTCTGCAGAGTACTTGATCATTTCCCAGCCTATAAAAATGTAGAAACCTAAATGGCCTGTTTTGTTCTAGGGCAGATGCAGAACTTAAGCGCTGTGCTAAGAAATCCTTACATTTGTGTTTATGTTTAATCCTCAGCCTTGACTATAACTAGGCCACCTCTTTCTTTGTCTAAGAAAAGATTTTGGTTAGGAACAGAAATATTGTCGTACTAGATCAAAGTCAGGCCTATCCACTTCATCATCTCCACCAACACTCAACACTAGAGAGCAACAGATAAGTCCATAGAAATGAAACAATTGCTTTCTTCCATTTCTCCGGCTTCAAAAAACCTTTACATGTTGAAGATGAAGTTTAATATCACTTCTACAGAAACTCCAAAACCACAAAGTGGTTTTTAAAAAGTATTTCATTTTTCCAGTTTTAAGCTGAACACTTTTTTTTTTTTACCCATGTGAGCTTTCCTGTTCCTTGTCATCTCAACCACCCCAGCCAAAGAAGTTTGAAAACCGCAGTACAGACACTTAATACATTGCATTTATAGCACTAAATCAGAATGACTTCTCTAACTCACAGGGCTGTTTTGAAATCAATTACCAAAATAGGTTCATTCACAGACATGAGCAATGGAATGCTGAAAAGCCAAGACCCACTTCACTGAATTCACCAAACCTAAATACAAATTTCTATGAAAAGTTCCAGAGTTAAAAGTATGATATGTTAAAATGTCATATTAATCTGTAGCATGTAATTTTTTAAAAAAGGAAATAACTTTTCACAAAATAATTTGATTCCTGTTATTAAACACAATAACAATGCTAATGTCTACCTTCTAGAATTAGTTGATGTTTATGTTGATAGTAGAAGAGCTGAGGTCTGGGACCTTAACAAAATATATGTCTTTTCCAGATTAAATCCCAATAGCACAGAAGTATATACGTTATTCCTAAAGTGAAGTTTGTTAATGATTTTCCAGCCTTCTGTAAAAAAAATTGGGAATCAAAGGTGGCATAATCACATAAAAAGAAAACAACCTTCCATCTGTCTCCATGACTGAGTAGGAGGCTGAAAAAAAAAATGCATCAGTTAAGGAGAATAAAGAAAAACACCTACCAACATAACTGAAGCACTGGCACTATTTTCAAGAAGATAATCCAGTATTATCTTCTGACTGTCCTCAAAGACGGTGCTCTTGTCTGCAGATAAAAAAGTCCAACTATGTTGGACTTGAATAGAATGGATAAAGCCCCTGGGCATAGGCTTGAGTTCCTATCAGATCCTTAGGGTGGAAGCCAAGTTGCTCCCAGACAGGTGTGTGTTTGTTTGCTCTGCTTGTGCACCAGTGAGATGCTGTGGTATCTTTCATTAATGGGAAAGGAAAACAGTTGGTTTAACTGTCTGGGTGTCACGGAGTTATCTAGATCAATCTGTGCCCGTGACTGGGGGAAGCTGGCCTGTAGACCCCCTGGCCCCAGAATGGGAAGGGAGAAGTGTTGGGAGATGGGAGCTGGGCCCAAAAACAGAACAGCAGCAATGATCTAAGGAGGAAAACTTAATTTACTAAATATGATATCAGAATGCAAGATAACACAATATAATACAATATAATTGAAATTGAGGCTAATAAATCAAATAAAATTAAGAGAGAGAGTGTCCGAAACCAAAAGGCCTACTTTGAACTGAAGGCGCACGGCTGGGGAGCACAGCCACACACTGCCAGGCAGCAAGCGAGAGAGAGCCAGAGAGCGAGATCCCGTGACTTCCTCCCGTGGCTTATCTTCCTCTCTGGACGTGAAGTCATCTGGGATATGTAGTTCTCTTCTGAGAACCAGGTATCTGGAAAGTTGTCAGTCCACGGAACTGGAGTATTAACTCTTTAATTACCCATGCTTTGCATGATGTTATGATGTGGAATACCAATAACAAAACTATAAAACCATGACACTGAGGAAAGGGAACAGTGGAGGACAAAGGTCCAAGAGCAGTTGCCAAATTTCATTCAACCTGATTGGCTGACAGTGTGTAGTGTGAATGAAGAAAATTGAGAATGGCAGCAAAGGCTTAGCTAATGCAATCCTATTTGGAGCTGCAAACAAAGACTTTGGCTTCTGTGAACTGTGCCTGATCTCCTCTTTGCGGATAGAAGACTGAAGGGCTCGTGGGCTTCAGTGCAACCCAGAAAATATCAGGAGAGCAGAACAGAAGACACCCTAGCCAGGTGTTGTTGGAAGGATCTCTTGTCGGACAGCAGAACAAAATACTTTGTCTTCACCTGCAGGTGTGGTTTACAAGCAGGCTGAGCATGAAGATTCAGAATTTCTGTGCACAATGGTCTTCACCTGATGCCATGGGCACTGCGGGCTGTTAAATAACTCTGGCCTGGAAGGCTCAGAGGTTGTCTATGAGCCATTGCTGCAACATGCCTCCAGCTCTGTCTCTCAAGGGTGCATTGTTCCCATCAGTTCTTCATATGAAGAGCTCTTGGGTTTTGTCCCATGTTAGCTCTTCGTTTTTCTTTTCTGCTGGGTGCCTTTCCAGTGAGGGTTTGTAGCAGCAGAGTGGCTGAGCTGGAACAGCAGAGCAGGTGGTTGTAGCAAAATGTGTGAGGCTTATGCATGTTTTCCCACCCTTTTCTTACTTAATGCTAAGAAGGTCAGAAGACTGGGAACTGTTTTGGAGTATTGCTTTTAAGAGACTTACTCATATATTGAAAAGCAATTGATAGTGGTGAGGTACAGGCAACCCATACTTTGCTACTCCATTAAAAACATCAGGGAAGTGGTTTGCTTGCCTGATGACAGTGAGCTGCTGCCTGATGGCAGTGATCTGTCAGCTTGCTTCTCCATGTCTTCCCATGACTTTCACATGTGCTGTGGTCGATGCTCCTGTACCATGTGGGCAGTTCTGTGGTTTGGCCATGCATTAGCTCTGATGGGCATCTCATCTAACAGATCTAACAGAAAGGATGAGCAGGGAGTAATTTCCTTGCACGTAGCAAAGGAGCAGCTATGAGTAAGCAAAGTTTATAAATAGATTAGAAGACATCCCAGCTGCAAGTGAGTAGTGTGAGTTCATCTGTGTGTTCAGCGATGCTGCAGTATGTTCAGGTAACACGAGCCTTCTTCCCTTTCTGGTTCCTTGTTTACGTGGGCTTTCTGCCGTGCTGCACTCTGGCTTCCTGAGCCTAGCAGGTGTCTCCAGCAGCTACAGCTTTAAATCAACATCTTAGCCTGCAGTCTTGACTTATGTTGTAGTCCCAGTAAAATCTAATTAAAACTGAAATGATCAGCTAGGTGTTTGATTTAATTAAAATCAGTGTGAGTGTGCATGTGAGTGCGTGTGTATGTATGTTTGGCTTTTTGACCTGCACAGCTGATTTCCTTGAAGCAGTTTGTAGAGCAAATGTAGACAATGATAGAGTCTTTATTTGAGAAATAGTCATTGATTTGCAGAATCAAACTCTATAACCCAGAGTTAGGTTATAAAGCAGGTACGTTTATTTCAGCGAAACGCGTATCGTTGGGTGTGCGGGGGATAATTCCTCCTAACACACACACTGTAGGGCAAAAGCTTGGTACAGATATAGGCCGAAGTAATACATAATCAGTGATTTTCCCGGAATTCGCATACATATTCATTACATTTCCAAGAACCCATCAGCATATGGTCCCTCCCTCTTGCACTTGCGCCATGAGCAGTGGGGGTCTCCTTCTGATGGTCATGGGATGAAGACTCATTGTCTTCAACAGAAGTAATCTGATCCTGTCCCATTCCTTGTGTAATGTTTCTTCAAGTTTACAATAGAGTTTCAAGATGTTCTTTTCTTATCTGGCCTCACATCCTGCTTACTTGCATTCCTATACAATAGTTAACCCTTATCTTGTCCTCTCATTCACATTCCTATACAATGGTTGTCCTCTCATTCACATTCCTATACAATGGTTGTCCTCTCCTAACTCAGTGTCATAGGAAAAGATATCAAAGAGGAATTAACTCACCCCTCCCAGCAACAGTCTGGAGAAAGGCACGAGCTGAGGCATGTGACCCTTCCCTGTTCGTACTGTCATGCCACAGGAGAGAAGGGAAGGGGAAAAGGGGGACCCACGCAGACTCAGATTGCACGGAAAGTATCGCAGAGACAAAAGGGGGGCTCTAAACCCCCCCCCTGCTCACTCCAGGCACTCACATACTCACGTAGCTCACCCATTGGTTCAGGCTGTGACCTTGGAATTCCACTACACAGTTGAATTTGCTGAGAGCGGCTATGAGCCTTAAGCTGTAATTACAGAGTAAAGACACAAAAAATTGGCAGAGACATGGCTGTTGAGTTCAAAGCCGACTAATGATGTTTTGAAGAACTGCTCCTGTAGGCAGCATGTCTGAGTTGCATTGCTAGATGCCTGGGAATATTAGTTATGCATTGGCTCAGACCTGCAGAAATCAAGAGTATATTTCTAAACCCACATTCCTAGATAAAGAAAAATCTGCCAGAAACACGAGCTGAAACATATAGTAATGGAGCCTCACACTTTTCCTCCTGAAAGACCGGCTCTGGGTTGACTTCAGGCATGAAAAGCCATTTGTGATGCAGATTAAATCTGTTCACATGGGGAATTGGTGTGAAATTACAAATTCATGTTTGATTCCTGCTCTCATTTACTCCACAGGAATTTCACCTTGTAGGCGAGTGCTTGGGATTCAGAAAACCTGGAGTGGGTGCCTGCCTGCACCCTCCTGATGCCTTTGGAAAGATGACCTTAGGTGTTCACCTCGTGCAAATGCCCCTTGGGAGGCAATGGGGCTGTGCTGATTTACTGTGACAGAATGTGACCTCGGCTCTCCAGCAATAAACACCGGGGGAATGAATAAAACCAGTACTACTTGTCCCATGTGGTTGCACAGAACAGACCAAATGCTACTTGTGCAAGCTCCTTGTGATGGGACAGATATCAGATTTCAGTGAGCTTAATGTCCATGTGCATTACTCCTGTTTCATTTCCCAGTGCCATCCAAAATAAGTAAAAGGAACATGGTAATTTCCATCTTTGGAAAAATGAAAGATGCAGCATTTGATGTGCAGTACCTACAATTGGGTGAGTGCCTCTCAAGTAGATGAAGTCACCACAAGTGTTTGGTTTGCTCTTTTCATTTTAATTTTTTTCAAATTCACATGGGTTTCAGGAAAAACCCATGGTGTAGAGTTGTGTACAGGGTGCCCAGCTGGGAGCGCTTGTCACCCTGCCAGACATGCTTTTGCATTCACAGCTGCTGCTTTTTCTGTATCATACTCGTTAGGCAATGCTAATCCCTGTCCCTGTCTCATTGCTGCCTGGCTGAGTGACCTTGTTGAGCTGTAATGCAGCGTTACAAATTTAACAGATGCTGGTAGCATGCTGTGCTTCCTGTGCTAGGATGGGCAGACTGTCCAACCTCACTGGGCTGCAACCAGAATCATCCAGCCTTAGTACCACTGGAGGGTATGAGACCAGAGCATCAACTGAATTGGTCGAGAAAATGGGGTTGAAGTGTTCTCCAAGATGAGCAATCAGACTAGAACCATGGGTATCTTTTCCACTGTCCCATAGGAGCAAGGATTTAGTCCCATCATAAGGGCGTAAAATAAGGTTGGGTTTGTTTTCTTTGTTGTAGATCTCAGTCATGCTGTTGGCCACTGACGTTGCAGAATAGACATTTTAAGAAGAGTATTTCTGGGCATGGAAGGTGTTCAAATTTAGAGTTAATTCACTAGAGCAAAGCATTTGGAGCGTATCAGCTGGTGGGGCACGGTGTTCCCCAAAGAAATGGTAGCTCATTGACTAAAGCCAGCTTCAGTGCCAGTGCTGATGATTAATGCCTGGAGATCCCAAAGGTCTTGGAAGCGGTGTAGTTAAGTAAAAGGCAGTGAGTTGGTTAAAAGGTCTTAAATCAGACTAATGTTAGCAAATGTCACTTGAAAGAGAGAGATTTTAAAGGGGGGAAAAAAAGAAGAAAAAGAGTAATTTAAAAATAAATTCAAAGGGGGAAAAGCAGACATGTCTACAAACTAATAAAATCTCTGCAAGTGAGAAAATGAACCTTCTCTGATTGAAGTTTAATCATAAAGTGGATGTGATTGTAACAAGGAGAATTATAATTACCACTTGACCAAGGAGAGTTTCCTTGCCTCAGCCAGTGCATGTCTGCTGCAGCCCAGTGCTGAGCTAGAGGGAATGATACTTGGAAGGGAAGGATGCCAGAGTGGTTGCCATACCTCTAATTAACATGGACTCTGCCAAAAATGGAACCAGGTTTATTTTGAGATGAACGTTTGGGAATGTTTTGTGCGTGAATATGATGACAGTATCGCACAAGAGCATCTTCCTCAGCAGTACAACACCGCTTAGAGATGGTCCTTGTTGGGTTTTCATGGGGTTCCTCAACCCATGAGGTTGGTTGGCTTGGCCTAGGAAGACTTTGAGGACAGCTGTTGGAAGCTGTTGAGCTCGTGCCACAACTTCAGTTATGCTCTGGCTCATCTAAGGCCAGAAATGTCAAAAAAAGCAGGAAAAAATGCAGTTATTAATATGTCAGTGGCCAGTAAAAGAACACCACTGCACATGTCATATTTTCTTTTGAAAACTAGTTGGTATTGGTATTTAGTCCCAAGAAAAAAATCAGAGGAGGAACAAAAATAAAAATCCTAGCTGTTGTTTGTAGCTAAGAATTGCAAATTCTTTCAAGAGTTGGCTGATGGTGTAGTTGGACTTCCAGCTTTATTTACAAACAATTACAGCCTCCTCAGAGCCCAGAGTATGTCTGTAGCTTCCGTTCTATAAGTAAATATTTTTCTCAGTTATTCCCTTGCTGAATCAGTTGTTGTTTGCTTCCTTATTTTTGTTATGGATGTAATTCTGGCTGGGTTTGTTTGATTCATATGTTCTGTTTCTTTTCTCTATTTATGGTATTGAGCTCCTGGATTGTCTACTGACTTCATTAGAGTATTTTGGAAAATGAGCATGTTCAGCATTATTTTTTCTACCTACCCCACTGAAAGGGAACAAAAAAAGAAAATGAAAAAGAAAAGGTACAGTAGAACAGTGCTGAAGTGTGCTGTAAGTGGCAGTGGTGGAAAGGAAGAAAATGGTCATTGCATGCAGTGGTATGCAGAATGATGCCAACAACAGTGATCAAGTTCCCATTTTAGTATTCTATCCACTGACAGTTCTTTTAATTTTTTTAATTAAGATGAGCGTAATATTTGAAATATTTACTACATTAAAATTGCTGCTGAAGTGCTTGGTGGCAAAACTCGCATTCTGCCTCCTTAATTTGGTTTCTTAATAGTCATTTTACATCCACTTTGCTCCCTCTGAATTTTTGATCTGTTGTTCACTTCATCTTGATTGCTCTTGTGTCTGCGTGCATCAGAAGGAGGAGATGCCTTGCAAATATGTCAGCACTGTGTCAGCACTGGACGAATTAATAAGATGGGGGTTTAAAAAAGAAAAGAGAAAAAATCCTCTTTATTTGGCAAGAATATGCAGCCTATGCTACACCTCCAGCTTTTTGTGCCAGTGGAGGCAAGTGACTCGTGAGAATTATGCAAATAATTGTGCGAACGCTGGGGAGAGTCACTGAAATTATTCAGCAGTCATTTTTTGCCTCTTCAGGATTAATTTGTAAATTTGCTCTTGACAGTCATTTGTAGAATAACCATAACCGTGGAATATTTCAGGTCACAGCAAGATAGTAGTTTAAACATGTTGAGCCTGGTAAAATGAAAACTCAATCAGAACAGAAATAAGATTTCTCTGGTATTTTATATTATTTTGAAAGGGATGGATCAAGAGAATTACAAAATAGAAGCAAGTCCCTGGCATCTTCCACGTGTCTATTGCTATTGTATTCGGTAAGCTGTAATTCTAGGAATGTTCTGAGAGCACAAATATTTCATTTTTATATTTGGAAATCCTGCCCTTTTTTTTTAATTATCTCAACTATTAAACAAAGAGCAATGAAACATGCTTTTATACTGTGTATTTTTACAACAGAGTATTTAAACCTGACAGTTAAATAATTTAATGGTGCATTAAGTTCAGTAAGATCTGTTTCTATGAATCATTTGATGTTCTCACTGAACAATGCATCTACTGATTGCTGAGTATCATGGCTGAGCTGATTAAGAAATGAAATCTGAAAGAGCCAGATCCTCCCCAGGCTGAAATTGGTGCCAGTGGGTGCTGAATCTCTGCTTCTAGTTTGGTATTAAATGCAGAGCTGCTGAGCCTGGAAAAATGAAATTAAAACTAGGATCTTCTCACTGCTTTAGATTTTCTTTGGGATCTGCAGATGCTCTGAAAGCATTTTGTCTGACTTGCTAGGCTGAGAGACTTGTGAGCTGCAAGAGGCAAGGTTTTCATTTATTTTAGCCCTTTGTGTGTTCTGGGGCTTAAGCCAATCCTAGAGGACTATAGGTGCTGCTCCACTGCTGTCCCCTTCTTATCAAATATGTGTTACGGTTGGGTTGTTGGCTTTAATGAACATAAAACAAAAGAAATAAAAAATTGAAAATGTGAAACTTGGAGTCTTGAGCTTGGAAGTCATCATCTGAAATACAGGAATGAAAAGCTGAACCCTGGTTGTGGCCATGGGAAGGGGCAGATTATTCAGCATGGTCATTTTGGATGGTACTCCCCTTTTTCATGGCTGTAAGGTCCGTGGGCTCTGTGTCCCAGGAACTTTAAATCTCCACTGCTGTCTTTTTGTTGCTTTGCCCCAGTTTCTCACAGTGTCCTGTTCTGGACATCCCGTATCATTGCTGTGTCATCATCTCAGTGCTTATTTCAGAGCAACAGTATAAAAAATGTATGTTGAAAAATGTTGGAAATTTAGGTTTTTGTTGTTGTTTGCTTGTGTGTTTTTTTCTCCTCCTCCCCCATTATTCTATTTAAGAAACCCTTCCATAATGTTTAATTTTACCACCTCCTTGAGGTTTATTGTTGTGACCGTGTTTATCAGTAGGGATATCCATGTCTTCCTGGTATCCCACTTCAGCTCCTGGCTTAGAAATGCCTCTGGGCAATTAATGCTGTGGTTGGTTATGGTCTTGATGAACAGATTCTGCTTTATTCCCTTCCTGTGCTGGTTGGTTTTTTTACTTCTTATTCAAGTAGGTGGAATATTTCCCATTTCCTTTTATTATAAGGTAAACAAAATTGCCCTGATCTATTTTCTCCAGTTTCAGTTACAATTGTCCCTTGAAACTGAAACTTGAATCTATTTTTAGATGAAAATCCTTAGAGAACGTAAGTCTAAAAAAGCCAGAAAACATTTCAGTGTGAAAGCGATATGTTCAAATAAACCTTACAGATATACTGCTCACCCAGCAGATGAAAATTTAAGTCTGGGGATTGTTAGGTGCAGGAATCTTTCTGAATCTCTTTTCTTTCTATCTGTAAGGTAGCTTGATTATCACAGTAATCTCTTTTGCTCTGTCAGTTTGAGAAGATAGTGTCATCAGTCATTCTGTGGGAAAAACCTAAAACCCTCAAATAATTGTAAGCAAACACAAGCATTCCTTATTTGAGCTTTGAGAGCAATACTTAGAAAGCCAGAAGCATATTCTGCATTTTATACTTGTGTATAAAAATAAATATAACATGTACATAAAAAAATAAATATATGTAATGGAAGAAGGCACTGCATTTTTTGAGCAAATGCATTGGCACAAGGGTTATGTTGTGTGCAGTTTCTGCGGATGATATCAGGGCTGTTGGGCCATTACCTATTGAATACTATATCTTCTTAGCAGACATCTTCTGCCAAGGGGCACTGGCACAGCCTAAGCATGCCCAAGTACATATATGCTAACACATACATTTGTCTTCCAGAAGTGGACCTTGAATTTGCATAGAACTAAACCATTGGAGAGCACCTAGAGGCGTGAAATATTTTGAGAGGTGGTGGATGCCCAGTCCTGGAGACTTTCAAGATCAGGCTGAATGGGGCTCTGAGCACCTGCTGGAGCTGTAGGTGTCCCTGTTCATTGCAGGGCAGTTGGACTGGGCGACTTTTAATGGTCTCTTCCAACTCAAATGAATCTATGACTTTACTACCACCTAAGATGCCTATGATACTAAGTGAGAGGAACTCCATTATCTTTGGTTTGGCAGCCTGTCCTGAGGCAGCCACCAGCAATAACCTGTATGTACTTAGCAGAGCATTTTCTGGCTGCCGAGTTCAGGATACCTGACAGACTAAGCATACCTGACAGTACAGGTACAGGTCCTGACTGCAGTCAAGATACCTGACTGTATTAACTAAGCGTTTTGTCCAGGCGACTGAAATCATCATTGTGGCAGCGCTGAGTGCCTGTCCAATAACCAGAGATCTTCAGCAAGAAGCACACCATATACAGACATTTGTCTGCTATGAGTATCTGTCCAGTGCCAGATCTCTGCTGTCCTGCCTCTCATGTCCCACTTGCACATATCCCAGAGCATCCCTAGAGTACCTGATACAGCTTTGGGGGCCGTGAACAGTGGGGCCTTGGGTGTTCTGGGCAGTCCAAAGGGTACATGATCAGTATGGGACTGCAGGCCTTTGGCCAGTGTCAGTAGAGCTGGCACCCTTTTGGCAGCCAGGGGGACACCTATGTGCCACGCTGAGTGAAGGCAGCTGTCAGCACCCTGAGTAAGAAAGTCCATTCTGCACTTGTAGTAATGCTTCAAATGGAGTAGGGGACATCTTAGCCCCATTAAAACAGTGGAAGCTGGAGCACAGCTTCAGGTGTGTGCAGGAGGGTTGGTGTGCCCGTGGCTTCCTCTTTCACGTCCATAAGTGACTTCAGTGGCCAAGTCTAAATCTCCAGGGAAACTGGTAAACCTTCATGGCAGACCTTTTCAGATGCTACCTCTTTTTAAGTCATGCTCGTTTCTTCCTGTGCAACAGCTCAACACGGCCAGAGAATAATGGGAATGATAATAAACATAACTAAGCAAAGTCTAACTTGCAGGAGGTCAAAAATCAAAGGATATGATTTCCCACAGGGACAAGAGATTAGAGCTACTTCCACTTCAGCTTGGTAGTGAGTATTGTTGGAGTTCTCTGTAGGCTGCAGATAATAATGTCACAGGTTTTGTTGGCAGGTGTTGACATCTAAAGACAGAAAAAAAGCTCTCATGGCCGCCTCTGAACCTTGATAGTCTAGGAGATGGCTTTCAGCGACACTTCAGACAGGCTTTCCCTCTCCATTCAAGTCTGTGAGCCACTTGGATGGTGTACTCAGGGGATTAGCTAGTGAATATATATTTTTGTTTGACCTGACTGTGATTTACACCTTGCTTAGCTGTAGTTTTGCAAGCTGTTGCAGAGGATTAAATAATCTATTGTGATAGCATGCCTGACTGTGTGAAGCCGTTCTCCAACTTATAATGGTATACACCAATTACATGTGTTTTCTTAAGGAATCTTCCCTACCATGGCAACTGGTTTGCACTCCAGTTCTTACCCCAGGTCTGTGAGATTTGGGAATTGATTCTCCTAAATACCTAAAACTGGAACTCAATAGATTGTTATGAATTTAATGGCTCTTTAATAGCTCTTTCCCATTCCTGTGTAATGTACTGGCTGTGGGTTGCTTATTTTCTGTTCTTGATTCGTTTAAATACATAAGAAGAAGAAAAGAGGTGTGTTTCCCAAGATCATGACACTTTGGCCAAATATTTGCAATGTGTTTTGTAATGAATTACAGATGAATCAAATGTAATTCAATTCAAAGAATATCCTGCTGCATCACACTCCTCTCATTTTCTCCCTTATTTCTGAGGCCTGGATGGGTTGCTGAGATTGGCAGCACACAAAGTGGGGAGAAGCTGTTTTTCAAATCAGTGGCTGCAGCTTGAATTCCTTTGCGAAGCGCGATCTCACTTGTTTTAAGTTGTCAAAACAGCATTTGACTGAGCAGTTAGCACAGGCGCTGCGTGATGTGAGGAGTAGCTCTGAGACTCAAATCAGAGCTGTGTCTCCTCCCAAATCCTGCAGTAGACCCCAAGCAGTGCTGACCCCCATTCCTCTTTGGAATGGCTTAAACTCCAAATATTGATACTATTTTAATGATGTAACTATGAACTCTCCGTGAACAAATCAGACTGATTTACTCATTCCCACAGTTAAACCAAAACAGATTTTGCTGAGTTGCAGTTCAGCGTGACATTTCCGCTGATCATGCCAAGTTATCTCAGGAGAGTGAAGCTCATTAATTGTTCATCTTGTTATTACTACAGGTATCTGTAATCCCGTCATCTTGTGTCAGCTACTAGATCTGCTTTTTGCTCTCAGGAAGCACAAAGGGAAAGGTAACTTAAGAAAACAAAGCTGCTGACAGTGGGATTTGAGGAGATGCTCCAAATCAAGGGAAAAGAGCAGTTCAACATAGCGTGGACCTGCTAGCAAAGTTAATGTCAGAGGAGCCCTGTATAGGACTTCCCCTTCAAGGACTCTCAATGACCTTAAGGAAATTCCTAATCTAAATAGATTATTCTGCCTGAAATGAGTGAGAGATGCTGAATGTTCTTTGTGGGAAGAAACCGATCTCTTACACAGAGAGAGCTTTGGGATGGTTAAAAATGGCAAAGAAGAAAGAAAAGGAGAAGAAAAGTCAAACCTGATGCAGCCCAAAAACTTGTTGTGGTATTTTCTCTGAACAGTTTTTAGAGTTCTTGAAAGATGTGTGTGCAGCCATGGAGGTGCAGACGGGCAGCTTTGAGCTGTGCAGTGAATGCACAAAGGATGTTGATTCTCCGCAGCTTTCACCAACCTCGGTAGTAAAATTCTTCAGGGTCCAGAGTTTCAAATGAACGAAGTGTTCTGGAACATTTCCTGTCATGTATTAATCACAAACCCAGGGTTTCTTTAACAGAAGGCATCAGGACTTCTCTTTCCTGCAACCTTTTTAACTGTAGGAGCAATGGTCTGCCTTTGCTGAGGCCCTTTTCACGTCCCTTCAGTGTTTGGTGCTGTTCAATTGGATAGCTGGAGGCCTTGGAGGGTGGTTCTTAGCATCTGGCATACTCTCTACTGTGTCTTGTTTGCAGTCGTTGCGTTTTCTTAGTGCAGAGTTTCTCTCCTTGGATTTGCCTGCCAGATGCTTCCCATTCAGGCCACATTGGGT
This sequence comes from Pavo muticus, assembly GCA_016647715.1. Taxonomy (NCBI): domain Eukaryota; kingdom Metazoa; phylum Chordata; class Aves; order Galliformes; family Phasianidae; genus Pavo; species Pavo muticus. The sequence goes on from JACDJE010000907.1 coordinate 59,519, forward strand.
CCCATTATCACCTTGAACGCTGACTTAAGGTAGAAATGAATATTGCAATTATGTCATTTACTTTTGCATAAACTAGTGTCATTTTCTCTCAAATACCCTGCCGTTTTGGACAAGTGCAGTTTATTAAAAAATGATAGTGGTGGTTTTAAAGCATCATATCTGTATGCAGGGAAGGAAGGCCTCTTCGTGACTTGAACCAAAGCAAAGTGCTGCTGTTGGGGCTCCTTGCCTCTGCACTCCTGTAGCTCCTGTAGGAGGTTAACTGGGGTTAATGGGAGAGTTGTGTTGGGATGTCTTGGCAGGGGGCTGCTCCTGTTGGTCCACTGCGAAACCAGGTGGAGATTTTCATGAGGGGCTGCAGTAACGTCGTGGCTCCATCTGCCTGCAAATCGTGCTCAAAAAAAGGAAAAAAACCACCTATGTCTAGGGTCAGGATTGCTGTCACTCGATTTTTAAGGTGTATTTACTTCAGAGGGAAGGAGAGACAGCTCTTGCATTTGTGAAGAGTCTGAAGCTGCCGGGGCTCAGTGCCATCCACCATAGAGCATTAGGTTCAAGGAGAGCTCCGGTCTAAAGTTTGATGGAGGTGTTTTTGTGGAAAAATTGCAGAAAGCAAGCAGAGGGCACAGCATGGCAGAGTGCAGGTGGAGAATCGCTGTTTCTGGGAACCCAGTGCAAGTATGCAAGAGTTAAATATGACTAGGTAACATCCTTAAAAAGTGCTAGATGTTTTCTTTAGGAATCATGAAGTATGTAACATCCTTATGATCTCTTAAATGTTTGTCTGGCAGCTCACTGTGAAATGACTGAAGGAGAAATAACCAAAATTAATGGGGGAGGAGGAGCGTGGGGAACGTAGTGGTCACCAAATTGCTGACAACTTTGTAGCATGGTACCTTGGAACCTATGGCTCTTTTCCCCTTTCCTGGCCCAAGACCAAGGCTTAATGCCCTTGAGGACAACAGCATGTGGTCAAACTGGGACTGGGACTCAGTAGTTTTGCCTCAGGTTTCCAGTTGCTGCTGGATTTTGGGATGTCTAAGGGTGAGCCAGTCCTTCTAATCCAAGTGTTTGCTCATTCTCCTGTGATTAGCTGAGAAGCATCTTTTCTGCTAACCAGGAGCAGCAAGAAGTTGCGAGGTAAGTATTGCAGACGGTGGGAAAGAAATCTGTGCTACACAGATTGCTGCTTGCAAAGAGATGGTGAGCAGCCATGGCAAGGAAATAAAATAAAAGGGGGTGAACAGAGAAGAGAGAAAGGTATTCAAATAGCCAGTGGATTAATAGGGCACAATGCATACCTTTGCGTCTTCACTCTGCTTATTTGAATAGCAAAACAGCTTCCAGCTCATCTGTGATATTAGTTTTTATATGGGTACCTTTAATCCCATAGTTTCCATTTGCAGAGCAAAGATGTGTTTATTTTTCTTATAAGCCCTCTTCCTATCAGACATGCTGTATTTTTGAAGCTAAATGACCTAGATACTCAGAAAGCAGGGGCAAGTGGGCACACGGTGCTAATGGCAGCTTGTTGAAGGCCTCATGATTTGGGGCCGTGGGCTGAGTGCACCAACAGGGCAGCATCCCTGCCCAGCCCTTTGGACGGGAGCTGTGTGCACACCTCCAGGTAGGGCTGGCTGACCACAGGGACTGGCTACTCCATGCAGGTTTTTTCAGTTGTATTGATACCTTTCTGTCGTTCTCTGTTGGCTGTAGCAGAAGTTCACCTGTGTATTTTACTAAAGAGGTGACAGATGCAGTGTTCCAAATGTTTAAAGGAAGCCCATGGCTATCCCCAGCAGGTGAACATCTCTCCACTGTGGAGTAGTTCCTCCTAGAGCCTTGGCCTCTTCCTTCAGCTTTTAAGTAGTGCCTTCAGGAACCATTCTGGTTACAGAAACGTTTTGTGCTACAGAAAATCAAAATAGAACGCAGTGCTGTGAAAGGGATGCTAATGCTATGAAAATATGGTAAATGTTTTATGCAGCAAACAAGAGCAGCTGTAGCAAAAGTTTGGAACTATAGGAATTTTTCCAATGCTTTCTCAATCTTTCTGTTTTATTTTAAATAATTTCTCTTGCTCTGTTTGTCCTATTTTGTATTGGTACGCTTTTCTTCTCCTCCCCACTTCACAGAATCACAGAATTGTAGGGGTTGGAAGGGACCTCCAGAAATCATCAAGTCCAACCCCCCTGCCAAAGCAGGTTCCCTACACCAGGTCGCACAGGTGGGCGTCCAGGCGAGTCTTGAATATCTCCAGAGAAGGAGACTCCACAACCTCCCTGGGCAGCCTGTTCCAATGCTCCGTCACCCTCACCGTAAAGAAGTTCTTGCGCACAATGGTGAGGAACTTCCTATGCTCAAGTTTCTGGCCGTTTCCCCTTGTCCTGTCTCCACACACAACTGAAAAGAGTCTGGCCTCGCCACTTTGCCCCCACACCTTAGATATTTATAGACCTGGATCAGGTCCCCTCTCAGTCTTCTTTTCTCAAGGCTAAACAGACCCAGTTCACTTAGCCTTTCTTCACAGGGGAGATGCTCCAGGCCCTTCACCATCTTTGTGGCCCTCCACTAGACTCTTTCCAAGAGATCCCTGTCTTTTTTGTACTGGGGAGCCCAGAACTGGACACAGTACTCCAGATGAGGCCTTCCCAGCTCTTCCTCTCCCCTTGCCAAAAGATCCCTAATAAAGTATTGTAGAACTGGTAATTCTGTGCAAAACCACTTGAAAGAGCACTTTTACCAGTTTTATACCCCCACCCACATGACTGAAGCCCCCCACCTTGCTTGGCGTGTGGTATGGATCTTTTCCATCCATGATGATGCTGCTGAGCTCCCAACAGTCAGGTCAGCCTACCTTGACTCCTTCTCTCAAAGCTCTTTGAGCTCTTTATGCCCTGCCAGCAATGGTCTATGCAAATAACATTGCTCTCAGCAGTCACCCCTGCTGAACTCCTCAACGTGACTCATTTTGGTAAAGCAGAGCCTCTGTGTACAAGTTCATAAGCTTGATGCTTGCAATTTCCTTCTGCAGTGTAGCTGCAAGGGATGGCTGCTCTAGGTCAGGATTTCTGTGCAATGGAAATGCTGTTTCTGGTTTTCTGGGAGAAATGCGGAGTGCATCTGTGTGGATGGATAGCATTCCAGATTCAGATCCCTGGGTGACAGATGAAGAAAGAATGATCAAAATATTGGCAGTGCTCAGACGGCAGAACCGTGGGGAGAAAAATATCACCTGGATTTCAGAGCTTTCCTTTGGGCAGTTCTGGATTGGGGTGGTTCACACCAGGTCCATCTCGTGGTTCTTGAGCTTGAGCTCAGGAATAAACCTTTCCTGTGACTGAGCATCCTCTCATTACTTAACCTGGGGGAAGGATGCCGCCCACTCATTGCCAGCCTTCTCTCTGTCGTATATCATTTTCCAAGTCTGCATCCTCTTATGTTTTCTTTTTTTAACGTCACTGAAATTAGCGCAATTAGTGTCTGTGTGCCTAAAAATATATGTGTATGCATTTATATATGTATAAATGTAAGTACACATTTAGTCTGCCCAGTCAAAATAGTTTTCCAACACATTTGTTGCTGAACAGACCTGTGCTTGATATAACATAAATATTAACATAACATAAATATTTGAAGAGTAATGAAGATCTGATTGCTATCGTACAATCTAATGTAACATAGGGGAATCCCAGAGATTTGGCTTGCTCTGAGTGTCACATATCTCAAAAACGTAACTCCTACTGTTTGCAGTTGAGTTCTCATCTTAAAGTGAAGGAATCAGCTACAAGGATGACTTCGCTGGCACATGGGAGCAGACGCTGGCTGCTTCAAGGGGCACGTGTACACAGATTAACCTCTGCCAGCTGAAATGATGCTTAGCAATAGAGAGTAGGCATTATTTATTAAAAAAAATGAAATCAGTACTGTAAACTTTTCCAAAAATGAAAGGTAATACAAGAAAAGGATTGTAAGAGCATTTTGCAGTTTTTAAGAACTCTATACATATGAAGCTTTTACACAACTGCAAGATGTCTACTTGTTTTGAAACTTTTGGAACATAATTTGTTGTATAAATAATACAATTATTCCTTGCACTTGCATTTGTAATGTAGAGATACCACAGCTGTGGTTAACTAAAAGTGGTTATGTGAGTGGAGGAAACAATATCAGTAGTCATGCAGATACCATTGGCTTAGATGTGATTCCTCATTTGTGGAATCTCCAGGAGCTTCACCAGAGGTGTAAGTACTGCTGCCCTCACCTGAGAGATCTGTGCAGAGGGCTTAGGAGCTTTGCTTTGGAAAGTGCTGACCTCTCTCCACAGCAGACTTCATGGGCACCATGGCTTTCCAGCAGTCGTGCCAATTGGAGAGTGCATACCACCAACATCTGCCTCTGATGCTGTGGGCCAATATATAAAATAAGAGGCAGTACTTTCAGAGCAGCCCTAGTATGATGCCTCAGTTGATTTAATTAGTGCCCTTTCTAGTAAGTGTATCCATTTTAAAGATAATGGATTTCCAGCAGGATCACATATTCTTCCTGATGCTTGCTGCTAGTTTCGTCAGAGATGATTTAATCTCTGTAAAACTGGCCTCTCTACCTGCTGTTCTTGATTATATTGCTACTTAACAAGCTATATTAAATTCCTGGGGGGAAAAAAACCAAAAAACAGGAAACTGAGCACTAGATGGTAACAAGTCGGTTTTTTTTTTTCCTAGTGCTGTTTTCACTGATGGGAAGTGTATGTAATCAAGTTATTTCTGAATTATCTTCAAGCTGGGAGAAAAAGAAAGCTTGGGATAATGAATTATTTTAAAGTAACTACACAGCAACATTGCTATAAATGACGGCCCATGACTTTGCCTTGTATAACACAGTCCTTGCCTTCCCAGCTGGACTTCTTGTTTTTGCTTTTGCATTGAGACTCATCTGGCTGCAGTCTGCCACATGGCTGCATGGTGGACATGTAAAGGTGTGGATGAAGATGGTGCTGAGGGAGGGAGTCTTTGCTCTCATTTCAGCAAATCTTCCCAAGAAATACAGTAGTTCTGGGTTCTGTGCAGCAGATTCAACCTGTGGTGGGCATGCAGGCTGGTGTGGAGCTGATTGGTGAATGTTGGTGTGGTTTCCTGACCCTAGCAAGTATCATTAACCAAGAAAAGTCAAGGCGTGTGATTGTGGCAGTGTTCTCTGGGGCTGAGAGTGCCGGCATCTGGCAGTCCTTCTAAATCCCTGGGGATGGAGGTAAGTGCTCCTGCCCTGAGGGCCAGAAATGAGGGCAGGGCTCCATCGAAGTGTGGCCAAAGGCAGTAGAGATGCTGCTGGGACTTCCTCTGTACTTGGTTAAGGCTGGAGGGTCTAAGCTGGTAAATATACATGCACTGAGTCATCAGTTGTGATCCCTGTTGTGCCCTTTTAGGTGTTCCTCCATCCACAGAACTCCCCAGTGGAGCCGCCTGGGAAGCCAGGCCAGGGAAAGCCACCCTTCTCTCATTTTGTTGAGAGGAACAGTGAGGCTTTCTCTGACCTTGCTTTCTGAGAGGGGAAAGGTGTGCTCAGGCATCCCAGTGCCCAGGGAAATGGATGGTCAGGAAGGACCGGGTCCCACATGCCAGGGAAGGGGCAGGAAGTACTGTGCGGAGCTCTCAGTACCTCTGGCACCTTGGGGATGCAAGGACTAACTGAAGTTCCTTTCTAATGTCCACCATTTTGTGGTTGGCTTATACCCTTGAAAGTGAGACATCTTATATCTGTAATACAGCCAAGGTAATTTTGTTTTAGAAGTACCCTATCTGATTAAGAACTGGCCGTGAAGGCAAATTTCACATCTCCTGTTGGAGGCTTGGCCTGGCAGGGGTCAATGAGAAGTTTCCATTGAGTGGGGCTTCCCCTCCGACCAGGGCACAGGGCTGCTCTGCTGCATGGCACAGCCCATTTGGCACCGCAGGAATGTCAATTTGTTTTCTATTACTGACATACAGTTGTCCTTTCCTTTATTGCTATAATAACTTCTTACAAATACCTTTTTAGAGGAAAAAAAAGTATGGAGAATGTGAGTTTCATCTTAATTTTGTCCTAACCTTTACAAAATAGATGAAATTACTCCTGAAAGTAATACAGCAGCCTTACTCACACTGAGCAACTCTGGCCAGTCAAGACAAGCTGTGCACCTTGTAATATTTGTTAGAGCATGAAGTGTGAAGAGCACCCGACCTGCAGCGGGCGTACAGGCTTTGAGTGCATTTCAACAGCAAAAACGTGGTGCAGCATGATGGAGAAGTGCAGAAACATTAAAACAGTCCACTTGTTAACTAGACGTCTCTGCCACCCCAGCGGATTTTCTTTTTCACTTTTAAATCTTCATAAGGTCAGAGAATCATTAAGTTTGGAAAAGACCTCTGAGATCACCTAGTCCAACCCCAGCCCCCCCACCATGCACACTGCCCACGTCCTTCAGTGCCACCTCCGGAGCTCTGGGACAGTTCTGGGACACCTCCGGAAATGGTGATCCCAGCACTCTCTGGGCAACTGTGCCACCTTGCTTCCTCCATGTTCATTTGGTGCTACGAGATGATAATAAGGCATTGAACATGGAGGAAGCAAGGTGTTTATATCTGGGTTAAAGAATTGCTTTTCCTGAAGGTTTGTGGCAATACTACATCTGGCTGTGTGCTGGTGCTCAGGGCAGGGCTGTAGGAAGGGCCCTGTGGCGTAGCTCTCTGCTTATGACAATACTAGGGAGCAACCTGCATCTGTTAAACCATTCCCCAGCAGCACAGGTAGATGTCTGAAGCAAAGTGAAATTGGAGAAATCTTGTTGTGTTGATGTGTTTGGATCAGTTATGGACTGAGCGCTGATTCTGGGGGATGTTTGGTGGTGGTCTTTGCATACATGTGTGGAAAATGGTGGGAGAGCTGCTGGAGTTTCCCCTGTGCTGCACCTTCCTGCCTGCCAGGGCCAACTAAGCCTGCTCCCAGCCTCACATTTGTCATCCTGGCCCTGTTTCCCTCCTGAACAGCCATGCAGCTCTTCTCGCCTCTCCTGGTAAACAATTGGCAGTGTGCTTTGCTGTAATAATTGGGGGTGATGCACTGGAGGAGATGATTCAGCTGTGGAAGAAAATAATTGGTTTTGTCAATTCTTTTATTCTTTTTTTTTTTTTTTTTTTTAAGTGAAAAACAAAAGAGGAACCTCAAGGGAGAATATAGGTTTGTTTGTTCATCAGCCTTTTTAGTACCTCTCTGCAATGTTTCTTTTTTCCCCTCCATAAAAGCAGGCTGTCCCAGCCCACGAGGCTTCTTTATTATCAGGAATCAGGGGGATTGAGACAGCAACACATGGTGCTGTTGTTTTTAATAAATAAACATAGGAGGTCTGGTTGTAAACAACTGGGAAGGAGCAATCCCTGAAGCTGGGGACAGGTGAGGACAACAGGCACGGAGCTCAGGCTCTGGTTTCTGAGCCCTCCTTTGAGGTGCACTGTGATGTTTCTGTGACCCCCTTGTTTTAGAGCCTGACTCTGTGGTTTAACTTTTAAAGTGCTTTCCATAGAAAAAAAAGTCAGACTCTGCATGTGGGTCATTGCAAACGTATCATTGGCAAGCTTGGCAGGAGCAGAAACTGGTGGCTCTCCTGCTTCTGTTCATCAGCATTCATCTTCATCCGCTCACCTTTGGAAAAATAATAATAATAATAATAAAAGTGCCACTGAGGTCTGTGGAAGAGTTAATCTGTGAGCTTTTATTGTTATTTTACTGCAATCTGCTGTGTATAGAATCATAGAATCATAGAATCACAAGGTTGGAAACAACCTACAAGATCATCTAGTCCAACCATCCTCCCATTACCATTGCTACCACAAGCACTAAACCATATCTCATAGCTCCTCATCCAGATGCCTCTTGAACACTGCCAGGGATGGTGACTCCACCACCTCCCTGGGCAGGCCATTCCAGTGCCTGACCACTCTCTGAGAGAAAAAGTTTTCCTTATGTCTAATCTAAATCTCCTCTGGTACAACTTGCGGCCATTTCCCCGGGACCTGTTTGTTGCCTGGAAGAAGAGGCCAAACCCCTCCTCATCACAACCTCCCTTCAGGAAGTTGTAGAGTCCAATGAGGTCTCCCCTGGGCCTCCTCTTCTCCAGACTGAACAATCCCAGCTCCGTCAGCCGCTCCTCATAAGACTTGTGCTCCAGACCCCTCACCAGTTTTGTTGCCCTTCTCTGGTCATGTTCCAGGGCCTCGATGTCTTTCTTGTAGTGAGGGGCCCAAAACTGAACACAATACTCGAGGTGCGGCCTCACCAGTGCTGAGTACAGGGGGATGATTACCTCCCTGCTCCTGCTGGCCACACTGTTTCTAATGCAGGCCAGGATGCCGTTGGCCCTCTTGGCCACCTGGGCACACTGTCGGCTCATGTTCAGCCAAGCATCAACCAACACCCCCAGGTCCCTTTACTCTTTACAGTCATCCAGCCACTCAGCCCCAAGCCTATAGTGCTGCATGGGGTTATTGTGGCCAAAGTGCAGGACCTGGTACTTGGCCTTGTTGAACCTCATCCTGTTCACCTCAGCCCAGCAATCCAACTTATCTAGATCCCTCTGAAGGGCCTTCCTACCCTCAGGCAGATCGACACCACCTCCCAACTTGGTGTCGTCTGCAAACTTACTGAGGGTACACTCAATCCCCTCATCTAGGTCATCAATAAAGTTATTAAACAAGATGCGCCCCAGTATTGACCCCTGGGGCACACCACTTGTAATGGGTCGCCAGCTGGACTTAACTCCATTAACCACTGCCCGCTGGGCATGGCCCTCTAGCCAGTTCCTTACCCAAAGAAGGGTATACCTGTCCAGGCCACGGGCAGCTAGTTTCCCCAGGAGAATACTGTGGGAGACCATGTCAAAGGCTTTGCTGAAGTCTAGGTAGACTACATCAACAGCCTTTCCCTTGTCTACCAGTCTGGTCACCCAGTCATAGAAGGAGATAAGGTTGGTCAAGCATGACCTGCCTTTTATGAACCTGTGCTGGCTGGGCCTGATCCCCTGGACACCACACACATGCCATGCGATCTCACCCAAGATGATTTGCTCCATAACTTTCCCTGGTACCAAGGTCAGGCTGACAGGCCTATAGTTCCCTGGATCCTCCTTACGGCCCTTCTTGTAGGTGGGAGTCACATTGGCAAGTCTCCAATCCTCTGGGACCTCTCCAGATAACCAGGAGTGCTGGTAGGTGGCTGAGAGTAGCTCAGCAATCATCCCCACCAGCTCCCTCAGCACCCTAGGATGTAGCCCGTCCAGTCCCATGGACTTGTGACAGTCCAGATGGAGGAGGAGCTCTCTAACTGTCTCCACCTGAATCACCAGGGGCGTATTCTGTGTAGCATCCCAGACTTCCAGATCAGGGCATAACGTGCCCTGAGGGTGGGCATGTGTGACTGTGGTGCAGGGGTTAAAAATGCATGTATACTCATACTGCTTCAGTGTGGGATTCACCACAGCTGGTTGGCTTGCCCTTGAGTTTTGAGTTTAGCACTGAAGTTCTTGTGTTGCTCTCAAATGGTGAAGGTGTGACTCCAGTGCTACATATGATGTAGTGCTTAAGCATTTTTTAGTGTCTTATAATTTAATGGTTATTTCTATCAGCAGTAGCCAAAAAGGACTTGGAGGTACTGGTGGATGGCAGCTGGACATGGGCCAGCAGTGTGCCCTCATGGCGTACTGGTGGATGGCAGCTGGACATGGGCCAGCAGTGTGCCCTCACAGCCCAAAGCCAGCTGTACCCTGGGTTGCATCCAAAGCAGTGTGGCCAGCAGGGCGAGGGAGGTGATCGTGCCCCTCTGCTCTGTGCTGTGAGACCTCGCCTGGAGCACTGCACTCAGACAGGGAGTCCTCAGGACCGGAGAGACACCCCAGGTCAGGCTGGATGGGACTCTGAGCACCTGATGGAGCTGTAAGTGTCCCTGTTCATTGCAGAGAGTTGGACTGGGTGGCTTTTAAGGGTCTCTTCCAACACAAATGATTCTATGGTTCTATGAAAGTACAGAGGTATACGGAGCAACCCTCCAGGTCTGTGCAAGAAAATAGCTTTCAGTAGAAGCCATTTCCCCTGGGGCTCTGCCCCTGTGGTCCTGGGGCTCTGTGGGGTGCAGAGGTGCCAGCCACAGAGCGCAGGAGCTTGGGCTGTGTTTGCTGAGAACACCAGTTGACCTCAGGCACCAAATGCCACCAAGTCTGGCTGCTTCTTGCAGGAAAGCTGCCTCGTTTGTCTGCAGTGAATGGTGTGGGCCAGATGAATCACTAACAGCAGTAGGCACAACTCATCGGCAGTATCCATCAATTATTTATGCTGGTGACAGCTTTAAGCCTAAGTTCATGAGTTCATGTAAACATCACTCAAATTGATGACATGTTTTGAAATATGGCAAGGAACGCTTTCATAGAAGAAAAATCCATGGAGTGTTATTAAACGTGGAAAAGCTACCTGTGGTTCTGGGGCTCCCTTGGCAAGAGCCGCTGCAGGCCAGCAGAGGATTCATTGAAATATGGCAGTTCTGCCCTAATTGTGTAGTCTTTCTTTGGGCCTCCTCCAGCTGTAATATATTGCAGGATTATGTTCATACATTAACTTCGATTCCTTCTGTGTTGTGCTGGCTATACCCAAAAGAACTCCTTAGAAAGAGATGAATGACATTGCTCCAAATGCATCCCTGGTTGGCGTTCCATCTACACTGGGGTCACTGCAACAGGGGGAAGCTGGCTGATATTTTTCACATGCCCTTTTGTCACCGTTTGTGCCCATTCACTGCTGCCCCATGGCCAGGCTGGCAGTGCTGCAGCAGTGATTAGCTGGTGTGCCCATGAGGTTTCCCCCTCAGAAAGACCTCTTTCAGCAGATTCTTTATCTGCTATCAAGGGACTGTTTACAGCAGCTCTTAAGTCTTGTCTCTGAGACTGATGGTGATAATTAAAGCAGTGCTTTCCAGCCCTTGCCTCTTCTTCACTGAATTGCTGGAAAGTGGGAATGGGGTTGCATGAGCCAACAGGAAACTGTGGAAATCCATGTTCAGCAGTTTGGTGTGTATTATTTCTTGGGGTTGTTAGTTGTCCTCGCTGATGGATGCAGGTACCTAGCTTGTGAAAACTTCTAGGCAGGGAGAGAATTGCCCAACAATTGTAGGCTGTTTTTTTTTTTCCTTCTGTGCAGAAAGAAGTCCATCAGTATGCACTGTAATTGAATCACCATAAGACCTGTGTGTGTTGAGTTATGAAATGACAGGAGGGGTAGTGCTGTATTATCTGTGTGGATGAAAAAAAAAATCAAATGAAACAACTGATTTCTCCTCTGCTGCAATTACAGATGAAATAGCACAGAACAGCATCCAACTAAGAAGACAGATGCAGAGACAGATGTGGTTGGTAATCACAGCGATGTCAGGATGAGTTTTTCCAGAAGTGCTGTGGAATTGTGCAGTAAATGATGTTACACAAGATGTATTATGCCCTGTTTCGGTAAATAAGTCCCTTGACAAGAGGCCCTACTGAAGTGGTCACAGACAGCTTCACTGGAGCTGGGAGCTGTGCTCAGCCACTCCAGCAGTGCCTGGACGTGATGCCAAGGTTTCACGGACTCATGCAGCAGCTGTTGTGTCTTTTCCCTTTTCCTTTTGTTGTTTCATCAGTCCTGTTCCTTTTTTTGTCCTCCTAGCCAATGGTTCTGTTTTATGGTGCTGCATTGCCTCTGATGGAGTGTCTCGCTCCAATTTATAGGAGGGAGATGAGGTTCTTTTAATGTATGTATACCCAACGTGAGATTAAGAAACAACGGTTCAAATGTTGGTCCAACCAGTTTATTACAAATCTTAGTCAGGGAGATGGGGAAGGGGAAGGCGGACACTATTACAAATTAGGGTGATGGGAAAGGGAAGGCGGACGATAGGAAAGATAGGAAATAGAAGCAAGGAGGCTTTATAGGAAGCAAGAGGGAGATAGTCACCACCAAGGGTCCAGTAAGGTTCGTAGTTCAGTCTTCAGTAGAGGTGGGTCATCGGGCATTGTTCCGTTGACGATGAAGGTGACTATCTGAGCACCGAACACCATGATGATTTCCAATGGCTGTATTTTTAAGTCCAAAGTGGTTGAGTCAGCTCTTTTTGGAGTGACAGCTTCTGGCTTTTGGATCTCAGCAGGAACTCCTTTTGTTCCCATCTTCCAGGCCTTGCCAGCAGATAAGAGGGAGTATAGAGGCACCAACTTGTATCTTGTCTTCACAGGATACAATGGTATCACCCCACAATCTCCCATAGCAGACAGGAGTTATCTGGTCACAGGACAGATCTTCCACCAGTAAACAGTCCAGTAAACAGTCCTGAGCACTCCCTTCTGAAGGCAAACAGCTCCAAAGAAATGCTTTCAAATGTAAAATTGTCCAGATAGTGATGTTGATTGCCATACAGCAACACCCACCTCTCATCTCCTAGAGTCTTATCACAAGGAATACCTCAGGAAGCAAGCTTTGAGCCAGAAAGAACAAAGAAGGATTCATACACCACCCCGTGGCTCAAAGGTTGCTTGAAATTGAAGCATAAGTGACCCTCCATGGTGGTGAGGAAAGAGGAAAAAGAAAAAGAAAAAAATAAGCAAGGGAAAAGAGTGGTGGGGAGTACGGGGGAGTTAAATGTTACACAATTGATTTCTCAGGCTTGGTTACAACTACATAGAGGATACAACACGTTGTATTTGTTGAATAAAAACATGGTATCGTACAAGAAACAAACATAAGAGTTGCA
>JACDJE010000894.1:0-16955 GCA_016647715.1 Pavo muticus
GCTGTGGACGGCGCCGGAGCTGCTGCGCATGGAGGTGCCGCTGGCTCGCGGCACGCAGAAGGGAGACGTGTACAGCTTCGGCATCATCCTGCAAGAGATCGCGCTGCGCAACGGCGTCTTCTACGTGGAGGGGATGGACCTGAGCCCCAAAGGTGAGAGGGAGGTGGGGGCGTCGCCGGGGACGTGCTGGGGTGGGGGCTTTGACCCGGTGGTGGGTTCTTGGGTGGGCTGTTGGGTTCTTGGATGGGCTGTTGAGTTCTTGGATGGGTTGTTGGGTTCTTGGGTGGGCTGTTGGGTCCTTGGATGGGCTGTTGGGTCCTTGGAAGGGCTGTTGGGTTCTTGGATGGGCTGTTGGGTTCTTGGATGGGCTGTTGGGTTCTTGGATGGGCTGTTGAGTTCTTGGGTGGGCTGTTGGGTTCTTGGATGGGCTGTTGAGTTCTTGGATGGGCCGTTGGGTTCTTGGATGGGTTGTTGGGTTCTTGGATGGGCTGTTGGGTTCTTGGAAGGGTTGTTGGGTTCTTGGATGGGCTGTTGGGTTCTTGGGTGGGCTGTTGGGTCCTTGGATGGGCTGTTGGGTTCTTGGGTGGGCTGTTGGGTCCTTGGATGGGCTGTTGGGTTCTTGGAAGGGCTGTTGGGTTCTTGGATGGGCTGTTGGGTTCTTGGAAGGGCTGTTGGGTTCTTGGATGGGCTGTTGGGTTCTTGGAAGGGCTGTTGGGTTCTTGGACTCACTGTTGGGTTCTTGGAAGGGCTGTTGGAGTTTTGGAAGGGCTCTTGGGTTCTTGGATGCACTGCTGAATTCTTAAACCTATTGTTGGGTTCTTGGATGGGCTGTTGGGTCCTTGGATGGGCTGTTCGGTTTTTGGAAGGTCTGTTGGGTTCTTAAACCCATTGTTGGGTTCTTGGAAGGGCTGTTGGGTTCTTGGACACGCTGTTGGGTTCGTGGATCTGCTGTTTGGGTTTATTGTTGGAGCCGCTGTTGGGTTCTTGGACGTGTTGGGTTCTTGGACCCGCTGATGGGTGCTCCTCCCTGCAGAGATCATAGAGAGGGTGAAGAGTGGGGAGCGCCCCAGCTTCCGCCCCTCGGCCAACGTGGGGTGCCACATGGAGGAGCTGGGCCAGCTCATGCAGCACTGCTGGGCCGAGGACGTCCTGGAGCGCCCCGACTTCAACCAGATCAAGGTCCAGCTCCGCAAGTTCAACAGGTGCCTCCGCCTCCCACCGCCCCACAGGAGGAGCCCCCAAACGTCCCCACGCAACCACTGACCCCTCTGCTGCAGGGAGAGCAGCAGCAACATCCTGGACAACCTGCTGTCGCGCATGGAGCAGTACGCCAACAACCTGGAGGAGCTGGTGGAGGAGCGCACCCAGGCCTACCTGGAGGAGAAGCGCAAGGCTGAGGCTCTGCTCTACCAAATCCTGCCCCAGTGAGCGCCGGGGCCCAGCCCCCCCTAACCAACCCCCCCATTGCCAGCATCCCCTGCCTTCCTCCTGCTGGGACCCACGTGGGATGCTCCGCCTGGCTGGGGCTGCTCGGAGGGGCTGGGAGACCCAGGGAACCCCGCGATGGGGTGGGGTGATCAGAGGGAATCCCAGGGGTCCCCCTACAGGTTGGGGTGCCCGAAGGATGCCCAACCCAACGGTGGGCCTCCCAGCGACGGAGACCCCCAAAGGAGCGCAGCATGATGTGGGGCTGGGGACACCGAGAGGGGCCGCGTCCCCCCCCTCACCCGCCTCCCCCCCCCGTGTCCCCAGCTCGGTGGCGGAGCAGCTGAAGCGGGGGGAGACGGTGCAGGCGGAGGCGTTTGACAGCGTCACCATCTACTTCAGCGACATCGTGGGCTTCACGGCGCTGTCGGCCGAGAGCACCCCGATGCAGGTGGTGACGCTGCTCAACGACCTCTACACCTGCTTCGACGCCATCATCGACAACTTCGACGTCTACAAGGTGGGCACGCGGGGTGTTTGTGTGTCCCCCCCCCGCTCTCCGGGGTGGTGATGGCCTCACACCGCGTCCCCCCCGGCCACGTCCCCGCAGGTGGAAACCATCGGGGACGCCTACATGGTGGTGTCGGGGCTGCCGGTGCGCAATGGGAAGCTGCACGCCCGCGAGGTGGCTCGCATGGCGCTGGCGCTGCTGGACGCCGTCCGCTCCTTCCGCATCCGCCACCGCCCGCAGCAGCAGCTCCGGCTGCGCATCGGCATCCACACGGGTCAGCGGGGGGGCGCGGTGCCCATGGGGGGCGTTGGGGTGGGGGTGTGGTGTCTGTAGGNGGGATGTTGGAGTGGGGATGGGGACATGGCATCCATAGGGGATGTTGGAGTGGGGATGGGGACATGGCATCCATAGGGGATGTTGGAGTGGGGATGGGGACATGGCATCCATAGGGGATGTTGGAGTGGGGATGGGGACATGGCATCCATAGGGGATGTTGGAGTGGGGATGGGGACATGGCATCCATAGGGGATGTTGGAGTGGGGATGGGGACATGGCATCCATAGGGGATGTTGGAGTGGGGATGGGGACATGGCATCCATAGGGGATGTTGGAGTGGGGATGGGGACATGGCATCCATAGGGGATGTTGGAGTGGGGATGGGGACATGGCATCCATAGGGGATGTTGGAGTGGGGATGGGGACATGGCATCCATAGGGGATGTTGGAGTGGGGATGGGGACATGGCATCCATAGGGGATGTTGGAGTGGGGATGGGGACATGGCATCCATAGGGGATGTTGGAGTGGGGATGGGGACATGGCATCCATAGGGGATGTTGGAGTGGGGATGGGGACATGGCATCCATAGGGGATGTTGGAGTGGGGATGGGGACATGGCATCCATAGGGGATGTTGGAGTGGGGATGGGGACATGGCATCCATAGGGGATGTTGGAGTGGGGATGGGGACATGGCATCCATAGGGGATGTTGGAGTGGGGATGGGGACATGGCATCCATAGGGGATGTTGGAGTGGGGATGGGGACATGGCATCCATAGGGGATGTTGGAGTGGGGATGGGGACATGGCATCCATAGGGGATGTTGGAGTGGGGATGGGGACATGGCATCCATAGGGGATGTTGGAGTGGGGATGGGGACATGGCATCCATAGGGGATGTTGGAGTGGGGATGGGGACATGGCATCCATAGGGGATGTTGGAGTGGGGATGGGGACATGGCATCCATAGGGGATGTTGGAGTGGGGATGGGGACATGGCATCCATAGGGGATGTTGGAGTGGGGATGGGGACATGGCATCCATAGGGGATGTTGGAGTGGGGATGGGGACATGGCATCCATAGGGGATGTTGGAGTGGGGATGGGGACATGGCATCCATAGGGGATGTTGGAGTGGGGATGGGGACATGGCATCCATAGGGGATGTTGGAGTGGGGATGGGGACATGGCATCCATAGGGGATGTTGGAGTGGGGATGGGGACATGGCATCCATAGGGGATGTTGGAGTGGGGATGGGGACATGGCATCCATAGGGGATGTTGGAGTGGGGATGGGGACATGGCATCCATAGGGGATGTTGGAGTGGGGATGGGGACATGGCATCCATAGGGGATGTTGGAGTGGGGATGGGGACATGGCATCCATAGGGGATGTTGGAGTGGGGATGGGGACATGGCATCCATAGGGGATGTTGGAGTGGGGATGGGGACATGGCATCCATAGGGGATGTTGGAGTGGGGATGGGGACATGGCATCCATAGGGGATGTTGGAGTGGGGATGGGGACATGGCATCCATAGGGGATGTTGGAGTGGGGATGGGGACATGGCATCCATAGGGGATGTTGGAGTGGGGATGGGGACATGGCATCCATAGGGGATGTTGGAGTGGGGATGGGGACATGGCATCCATAGGGGATGTTGGAGTGGGGATGGGGACATGGCATCCATAGGGGATGTTGGAGTGGGGATGGGGACATGGCATCCATAGGGGATGTTGGAGTGGGGATGGGGACATGGCATCCATAGGGGATGTTGGAGTGGGGATGGGGACATGGCATCCATAGGGGATGTTGGAGTGGGGATGGGGACATGGCATCCATAGGGGATGTTGGAGTGGGGATGGGGACATGGCATCCATAGGGGATGTTGGAGTGGGGATGGGGACATGGCATCCATAGGGGATGTTGGAGTGGGGATGGGGACATGGCATCCATAGGGGATGTTGGAGTGGGGATGGGGACATGGCATCCATAGGGGATGTTGGAGTGGGGATGGGGACATGGCATCCATAGGGGATGTTGGAGTGGGGATGGGGACATGGCATCCATAGGGGATGTTGGAGTGGGGATGGGGACATGGCATCCATAGGGGATGTTGGAGTGGGGATGGGGACATGGCATCCATAGGGGATGTTGGAGTGGGGATGGGGACATGGCATCCATAGGGGATGTTGGAGTGGGGATGGGGACATGGCATCCATAGGGGATGTTGGAGTGGGGATGGGGACATGGCATCCATAGGGGATGTTGGAGTGGGGATGGGGACATGGCATCCATAGGGGATGTTGGAGTGGGGATGGGGACATGGCATCCATAGGGGATGTTGGAGTGGGGATGGGGACATGGCATCCATAGGGGATGTTGGAGTGGGGATGGGGACATGGCATCCATAGGGGATGTTGGAGTGGGGATGGGGACATGGCATCCATAGGGGATGTTGGAGTGGGGATGGGGACATGGCATCCATAGGGGATGTTGGAGTGGGGATGGGGACATGGCATCCATAGGGGATGTTGGAGTGGGGATGGGGACATGGCATCCATAGGGGATGTTGGAGTGGGGATGGGGACATGGCATCCATAGGGGATGTTGGAGTGGGGATGGGGACATGGCATCCATAGGGGATGTTGGAGTGGGGATGGGGACATGGCATCCATAGGGGATGTTGGAGTGGGGATGGGGACATGGCATCCATAGGGGATGTTGGAGTGGGGATGGGGACATGGCATCCATAGGGGATGTTGGAGTGGGGATGGGGACATGGCATCCATAGGGGATGTTGGAGTGGGGATGGGGACATGGCATCCATAGGGGATGTTGGAGTGGGGATGGGGACATGGCATCCATAGGGGATGTTGGAGTGGGGATGGGGACATGGCATCCATAGGGGATGTTGGAGTGGGGATGGGGACATGGCATCCATAGGGGATGTTGGAGTGGGGATGGGGACATGGCATCCATAGGGGATGTTGGAGTGGGGATGGGGACATGGCATCCATAGGGGATGTTGGAGTGGGGATGGGGACATGGCATCCATAGGGGATGTTGGAGTGGGGATGGGGACATGGCATCCATAGGGGATGTTGGAGTGGGGATGGGGACATGGCATCCATAGGGGATGTTGGAGTGGGGATGGGGACATGGCATCCATAGGGGATGTTGGAGTGGGGATGGGGACATGGCATCCATAGGGGATGTTGGAGTGGGGATGGGGACATGGCATCCATAGGGGATGTTGGAGTGGGGATGGGGACATGGCATCCATAGGGGATGTTGGAGTGGGGATGGGGACATGGCATCCATAGGGGATGTTGGAGTGGGGATGGGGACATGGCATCCATAGGGGATGTTGGAGTGGGGATGGGGACATGGCATCCATAGGGGATGTTGGAGTGGGGATGGGGACATGGCATCCATAGGGGATGTTGGAGTGGGGATGGGGACATGGCATCCATAGGGGATGTTGGAGTGGGGATGGGGACATGGCATCCATAGGGGATGTTGGAGTGGGGATGGGGACATGGCATCCATAGGGGATGTTGGAGTGGGGATGGGGACATGGCATCCATAGGGGATGTTGGAGTGGGGATGGGGACATGGCATCCATAGGGGATGTTGGAGTGGGGATGGGGACATGGCATCCATAGGGGATGTTGGAGTGGGGATGGGGACATGGCATCCATAGGGGATGTTGGAGTGGGGATGGGGACATGGCATCCATAGGGGATGTTGGAGTGGGGATGGGGACATGGCATCCATAGGGGATGTTGGAGTGGGGATGGGGACATGGCATCCATAGGGGATGTTGGAGTGGGGATGGGGACATGGCATCCATAGGGGATGTTGGAGTGGGGATGGGGACATGGCATCCATAGGGGATGTTGGAGTGGGGATGGGGACATGGCATCCATAGGGGATGTTGGAGTGGGGATGGGGACATGGCATCCATAGGGGATGTTGGAGTGGGGATGGGGACATGGCATCCATAGGGGATGTTGGAGTGGGGATGGGGACATGGCATCCATAGGGGATGTTGGAGTGGGGATGGGGACATGGCATCCATAGGGGATGTTGGAGTGGGGATGGGGACATGGCATCCATAGGGGATGTTGGAGTGGGGATGGGGACATGGCATCCATAGGGGATGTTGGAGTGGGGATGGGGACATGGCATCCATAGGGGATGTTGGAGTGGGGATGGGGACATGGCATCCATAGGGGATGTTGGAGTGGGGATGGGGACATGGCATCCATAGGGGATGTTGGAGTGGGGATGGGGACATGGCATCCATAGGGGATGTTGGAGTGGGGATGGGGACATGGCATCCATAGGGGATGTTGGAGTGGGGATGGGGACATGGCATCCATAGGGGATGTTGGAGTGGGGATGGGGACATGGCATCCATAGGGGATGTTGGAGTGGGGATGGGGACATGGCATCCATAGGGGATGTTGGAGTGGGGATGGGGACATGGCATCCATAGGGGATGTTGGAGTGGGGATGGGGACATGGCATCCATAGGGGATGTTGGAGTGGGGATGGGGACATGGCATCCATAGGGGATGTTGGAGTGGGGATGGGGACATGGCATCCATAGGGGATGTTGGAGTGGGGATGGGGACATGGCATCCATAGGGGATGTTGGAGTGGGGATGGGGACATGGCATCCATAGGGGATGTTGGAGTGGGGATGGGGACATGGCATCCATAGGGGATGTTGGAGTGGGGATGGGGACATGGCATCCATAGGGGATGTTGGAGTGGGGATGGGGACATGGCATCCATAGGGGATGTTGGAGTTGGGATGAGGATGTTGGAGTGGGGATGGGGATGTTGGGATAGGAAGAGGCATGGGGACATGGCATCCATAGGGGACATCGGAGTGGGGATGGAGATGTTGGGGTGGGGATGGAGACATGGCATTCGTAGGAGATGTTGGGATGGGGATGGGGACGTTGGAGTGGGGATGGGGATGTGGCATCCATAGGGGATTTTGGGGTGGGGATGGGGACATGGCATCCATGTGGTCGTTGGAGTGAGAATGGGGATGCTGGAGTGGAGATGTTGGGATTGGAGTGGGGATGTGGCATCCATAGGGTTGTTGGGGTGGGGATGGGGATGTTGGCATGGGGATGGAGATGTGGGGGTGGGGATGCTGATGTGGCACCCATATGGGTGACTGGGGTTGGGATGGGGACATGGCACCCACATTGGTCAGAGAGGACGGGGACATGGCATCCCTATGGGGTCGGAGGGGATAAGGACAGAGATATGGCAAACATGTGGGTCAGTGGGGATGGGGTGGGGGCTGGGGGCTCACTGGGGGCCACGCAGGGCCCGTCTGTGCCGGCGTGGTGGGCCTGAAGATGCCCCGGTACTGCCTCTTTGGGGACACTGTGAACACGGCCTCACGCATGGAGTCCAACGGCGAAGGTGAGGGTGTGGGGCCAGGCGGGGGTCGGGGGGCACCCATGGGTGCTGATGGGGCCGTCCCCATCCAGCCCTGAAGATCCACATCTCGGCGGTGACCAAAGCGGTGCTGGAGGAGTTCGGCTGCTTCGAGTTGGAGCTGCGGGGCGACGTGGAGATGAAGGTGAGCCCACGGCCCCAGCCCACCCCAGTGGGGTCCCACCCAATGGGCAGTGGATGCCCTCTGTACCCCAACCCCAGTGGGGCCATGGGCACTTCCTACACCTCAATCCCAATGGGGCAATGGGAACCCCCTGGGCCCCAATCCCAGTGGGGCAACGGGAACCCTTTGGACCCTAACCCTAACCCCAATCCCAATGGGGCAGCAGGAACCCTTTGGACCCTAACCCTAACCCCGATCGCAATGGGGCAGCGGGAACCCTTTGGACCCTAACCCTAAACCCGATCCCAATGGGGCAGCGGGAACCCTTTGGACCCTAACCTTAACCCCGATCCCAATGGGGCAGTGGGAACCCTTTGGACCCTAACCCTAACCCCAATCCTAATGGGGCAATGGGAACCCTTTGGACCCTAACCCTAACCCCGATCCCAATGGGGCAGCGAGAACCCTTTGGACCCTAACCCTAACCCCGATCCCAATGGGGCAGCGGGAACCCTTTGGACCCNAGAGAAGGATTATTTATTGTGGGATGGAAACGCGTGCTTATGGCTCGTGAGCAGACTGAGAAAACATCGCGCTGGATTTCAGCTATAGGAGAAAAACAGGGAGGTAACCGGAGCGGCCGGGTCTCGAGGTCTGGAGTCGGAGCGTATTTATGTTCCTTCTGAGCACCCAGCCGTCCCTGTGTGTGCTTTGGGTCCCGTCCAGCTCTGGTTGGGCCGTTCCCAGGTCGGCCCTGCACAGCTCTGCCTGCCTGGCGTGGATCTGCTGGGAGTTGGGGCACCGCCAGCATCGGCTGCACCACGCAGAGCCCAGGATGGAGAGGTGACCATGAGGGGCCTCCCAGCAGCTGCTCCTCCATCCTTCCTTCCCTGCTGGAAGCCTGGTTTGATAACACGAGCTCGGCTATCAGTAGCACCCCCAAGCACGGCAGCACTGATGGATTTACCACCACGACTTTGTTTCTCACGTTAAGAGCTCAACGAATGGAGACTGTGCAGGAAAACCCCCAAAGCTCATCGTGTTTTCAGAGCAATCAGGCTGCAGAGCTCAGAGGGGAGCTGCTGCCTTCCCCTGCAGCAGCAGCTGGAGCTGATGGCTGTTGGGCACGTCGGTTTGGTGGAGGTGAATGGAGGGCTGGAGCTCATAGCACCAGAAGTTCCAGGCACGAAGACATCCCTCTTGCTGTGCTGTGGGTTCTGGCAGGGCTCGTTGCTGCAGTGTGAGCTGTTATGGCTGCTCAGAGGTGGAAGTTGAGGTTTCCTATGGCTTGCACGCCCAGCAGCAGCAAGCTGGTACATCTCATCCGTGAGCTCTGCCCCATCAGCCCGGGGGTCCTGTGGAGGGGTTGGGGAGGTAATTGGGGATCCTGGCAGCGCATGGCCCGCCCGGAGATGGGGCGGGAGGGCTCGGCTGTGCCCGCCCAAGAGGTATTTGGGGTCCCGGTCCCGTCCGTGCCGGCGCGGGGGGCTTCGCGGTGCCCCCATTCCGGCCCGGCCCGTCCCGTCCCGGGAGCCTCGCACGGCCAGGTCCCGCTGAGGGGGGCGTGGTCTCCCCGCGCCCAGACCCCGCCCCTACCTCCTCATTGGTCGACCCGCGCAGCTCGGCCCCGCCCCTCCACCCCGCCTCTGCTCCCTGCCACTCAAGGCCATCTCTCCACTTCCATTGGTCAACGAGAGCGAGGGGCGGCAGCTTCCGGCGGCGGGCGCTTCCTCTTCCGCCCAGGCCCTCCCGTCCCTTTCCCAGTGACTTCCGGCCGGCGGCGCTGGGCGGGGGGCGCGCAGCCGCCGCTCCCCTTCCCCGGCACCGGAACCCCCCCGCTGCCACCGCTCCTGGCCCGGCTCGGCCCGGCGGCAGCCGCAGCGTCCACCCCGTCCTCCGGGGCAGCTGTCAGCCCCGGCGCCCCCGGGGCTCTCTTCCCTCTCCCCGCTCAGTACTGACCGCATCCCCCGTCGCACCCCACAGGGCCCCCTACAGCCCAGCACGGCGGCAGGGGGGGCCCGCGCGTGGTCGAAGAGCAGCCCCCCCACACCCCCCCGTGTTCCCCGCCTCACGCACGGGCGTGGTGCCCCCGCGCCGTCGCTGTGCCCGCACAGCCCCACTGCCGGAGCGCGGAGTGCTGCGGGGGTACCGGGGGGTGCCCGTAGAGCCCCCCCATCCTCCAGCCGGGAAGGACTGGGGGGGGCAGCCGGGCCTGCCCTGGGGACGCAGAGGGGGGGCTCCTCTCAGGCCAAGCCCCCCCCCCCCGCCCGCCTCGGGTAGGGGCTCCCCCCGGCAGCAATGGAGATGCAGAAGGGGAAGGGGGGAGCGGCAGGAGGAGGAGGAGGCAAGTTGCTGCTCTCCACCCTTCTGGATGCCAAGGATGAGTTGGAGGAGGTAGGTGTGAAAGGGGGGAGCAGGGGGGGCTGCGGGCAGGGTGAGGTGGACAGGGGGGTGTGTGCTGCACCCCTCAGCCATCCCTGCAGGGGATGGGGTAATTAATGGGGAGCTCACCCAGAGCCGGCCCACACGCTGGGCTTTTCCTCCCATAGCATCAACAGAGGATCCCACAGGTAGGGAGGGTTTGGGCTCCCCAGGACCACCGGGGGCTGTCAGCGGTGCCCAGGAGGTGGGGAAGGGAGCTGGGCTCAGGGCTGTGAGGCTGTGGGTGCATCTCCCCACCCCTCTGCAGTACTGGCACGTGTCTGGTGAGCAACTGTGGGCCTCCGACCCGGGCTGGGGCTCTGGTGTGCCCCCCTGGATGGCTGTGCTTGTGGGAGAGAAGGATTATTTATTGTGGGATGGAAACGCGTGCTTATGGCTCGTGAGCAGACTGAGAAAACATCGCGCTGGATTTCAGCTATAGGAGAAAAACAGGGAGGTAACCGGAGCGGCCGGGTCTCGAGGTCTGGAGTCGGAGAGTATTTATGTTCCTTCTGAGCACCCAGCCGTCCCTGTGTGTGCTTTGGGTCCCGTCCAGCTCTGGTTGGGCCGTTCCCAGGTCGGCCCTGCACAGCTCTGCCTGCCTGGCGTGGATCTGCTGGGAGTTGGGGCACCGCCAGCATCGGCTGCACCACGCAGAGCCCAGGATGGAGAGGTGACCATGAGGGGCCTCCCAGCAGCTGCTCCTCCATCCTTCCTTCCCTGCTGGAAGCCTGGTTTGATAACACGAGCTCGGCTATCAGTAGCACCCCCAAGCACGGCAGCACTGATGGATTTACCACCACGACTTTGTTTCTCACGTTAAGAGCTCAACGAATGGAGACTGTGCAGGAAAACCCCCAAAGCTCATCGTGTTTTCAGAGCAATCAGGCTGCAGAGCTCAGAGGGGAGCTGCTGCCTTCCCCTGCAGCAGCAGCTGGAGCTGATGGCTGTTGGGCACGTCGGTTTGGTGGAGGTGAATGGAGGGCTGGAGCTCATAGCACCAGAAGTTCCAGACACGAAGACATCCCTCTTGCTGTGCTGTGGGTTCTGGAAGGGCTCGTTGCTGCAGTGTGAGCTGTTATGGCTGCTCAGAGGTGGAAGTTGAGGTTTCCTATGGCTTGCACGCCCAGCAGCAGCAAGCTGGTACATCTCATCCGTGAGCTCTGCCCCATCAGCCCTGGGATCAAAGACATTCATCAGTGCTGAGCCTCCTGCAGAGCTCTTCTGGTGGCTCTTGGCTGCATTCTCTGCCAGCAGGTTGTCTTTCTTCGTGCTGGGGTTGGCCTGGCTTTGTCTCCCAGCTTTGGATCTTCTGCTTTAGAGTGGGGATTTTCATGGCTGCTGCCCCATTGCTTTCATGATGCCAGCGCTGGGCCTCCAACCAAGCCTGTGTGACAGAGCATTATCTCTGCATTACTGACCAGTGCATCTTTCATATCACCTCGAGTGGAGATGCTGGAACTGCTGGCCCTTTTCTCAATGGATTCTTCACCACAGCCTCTATGATGTGCAAAGGAGTCCCCAGTCAGCTCCATAGTCTCAGTGATTGCATAGCAGTAATGAGGACATCAGAGCTCTGCCAGCTCCGAAGGCACTGCAGGGAAGTGGGGATGTCTGCTCCGCTCAGGCTTTCCCTGCCCCAGAGATGAGCTGTTCCCCTCCATCCCAGGGAGCCTCAGCAGGCTCTGAGCTGAAGGAGGTGCCTCACATCAGCACCTTTGGGCCCTGCAAAGGTTGTGTCTTCACCACGGAGACAGCCGAAGCCAGCAGTTGTTGCTGCAGGGAGGGCTGATTTGCTCTGGTTGCTTTCAGGTTGAGTGGGAGCTCTCGCTCTTTGCTTCCCCAGCACTGCTGTGTTGGTGCTGCTGTGATGGAGAGCCCTTCCCACCATCTCACAGTGGAGGCATCGCCTGCTCCTGCTGCTCTGGGCTCAGACCTTGAGCAGCTACAGCAGAGGGCCCTGGGGAGCTGAATGGGCTCAAAGGGCCTCGCAGGGCCCCGGAGTGCTGCAGCTCAGCTGTGCCACGGCTGGAGCAGCTCCGTGGCCCCATCCCCGCAGCTCTGTGGCCCCATCCCCGCAGCTCTGTGGCCCCATCCCCGCAGCTCTGTGGCCCCATCCCTGCATCTCTGTGGCCCCATCCCAGCAGCTCTGTGGCCCCATCCCGGCTCTGCACGCTGCCTCTTTGCCCCCCTATCCAAATGACACCACCCTTGGTGTCACTGAATAACAGCACCTTTCCTTTTTGGCTCTTGGAGCGCTGTCAGAGTATTTCCAACCCAAACCTGGGCACAGAGGAGTGTCTGTGAGGCCCCTCATCCCCGCTGGCTGAAGCTGAGGGTGCAGCAGCAACCTGGGCTCATCCCATGCACTGCTGATGGTGCTCTGCTCTGTTCCAGAGGCTGGAGAGGTGCGTGGGCATCGTGACATCGCTGACCAACGGGCTGTCAGAGCGAGAAGCCAACGATGCCCTCAATGCACACGTAAGTGTCACCTCCCCAGAGGGGAGGAATTCAGCCTGGAAGGGGTAGTGCAGGCTGCGCTGTGAGCAAGCAGAGGGGCACGAAGAGGGAACGGAGCCCGCTGTGCTCTCCCTGTTCTTACACCCGTCAGGGAGCTTTTGACAGCTAAAAGACAAAGCGTGGCAGCTTTGATCCTCCTCTAGGGTTGAATTTGGGAGCCCATTCCTTGCTGGGAGCTGAGTGTCCCCCAGCATGCGAGCACTGCGGGGCTGCTGCTGCTCGCCTGCTGCCGGCGTTTGCATTTCTGATGTGTTTTTGTACTCCTGCACTGCTCAGCTTTTTCCTGGCCTGCAAACAGGCCGAGTGCAGACGACTGGGAAGGGCAGCTTCAGCCCTTCTGCTGCAGGATGGAGCGTTTATTTCTATCCCTGCGTGGCCTTAAAATACTCGCCAGCCCGCTGCAGACGTGACCGTATAAGGAGAGCTGTTGTGTTACATCCCAGCAGCTCTCAGATATGTCAGATGTGTTTTTTCCCCCCCCCCAGAACACCTTGGGCTCTTGGAACGAGTGGCACAAAGTCGCCTTTCCTTAATGGGAAGAGGGTTGGCGAGCCAGGCTGGGCACGCAGAGCCGGGCAGGTTGTGGGAGGCTCCTCCAAGAGGAGGCTCAGAGCTGCAGTGCTGAGCGTTGGCGTGCGCTGTTCTGTTTGCAAAGCATGCTGAACCAGCCCCCAACCTGCCTGCACTGCGAGGTTTGCACCAGTGCAACCATCATCGAGGTGTGCAAACCTCGGGGAGTGCCACGTGTTTGCTGTCCCCTTTTGTGATCCCCTCCCGTTGCCTCAAGAAGAGCTTCCCTGTCCCTTTGCCTCGCGCCTCCAGCTCACCCACAGCGCTCTTCTCTTCCAGATATGCAAAGGAGCCTCCCAGCACGAGGAGATCTGCCTGGGGCTTTTCACTCTGGTCCTGACCGAACCCAGCCAGGCACAGAAGGTAAAGGCGTGCCCCCATCGGTGTGCACAGCGTGAGGGGTTCTGCCTTCCCGGCAGCAGCAGGCAGAGCCCAGCACACCGAGCCACGTTTGCAGCAGCAGCAGCACCACGACTTCGGGCCGTTCTGCTTTGCTTACATCCCCAGCGTGGCGCAGGCAGAGCAGCAGCTGCTGGGGGGAGGCGGGCTGCCCCCAGCGTGGGCTGGTTGGGTCCTTTCACAGCCCCAGGGTGGATTCATTTTCGCTGTGGGAGGAGGGAACGGAGCCTTCAAGGAGCTGTAGGGCCCTTCCCAGTGCCTGCCTTCCCCTTGGAGGCCCGGCAGGGATCCGTGCGTTGTGGGTCGGCCTCCAGAAGTAACGGGGCTCTGGAGGAGAGGCATTCAATTCCTGGAGAAAATTGCATCTTAGCTGTTGGCCTCTATTAATTTCGCAGAGCAGATTTAATTTCTAAGCAACCCTTTTTTTCTTTTAATGCTGCTGTAAAGTGTGGGTTTTTTTTAAGAGTGCTGCTGGCCATCCCCACGAAGATGGATGCTGTGTTACGAGCAGCTCAGCTGCAAACAGGGCGAGCTGGAAGCGACGTCCTGCTGCAGGAAGGAGAGCTCTGTGCAGCTGAGGGGGTCCCGCAGCCCTCCTGGAGGGGCTGTGTGTGATGGGGGCACCCAGGGGTCCTCATTTGGGTGCAGTGCAGTGACCAGGTGCAGGATTGAAGGGGTCGAAGGCAGTGCTGTGCTGCGTTGTTAGGGATGCGCAGCCCTGGGGCTGTGCTGGGCTCAGGATGGTGACTCATGGCCTGTTCTCTTTTGATTTAATCACTGCTGTGAGGGCAGAGCTCTCCCCGCAGAAGCAGCAGGTCCAGATGAGCTCTGGCTGTCGCGGCATTGAGGTCCTCGTCCCAGAAATGACATCTCAGAAGGAAATCACACCTCTCCTGGGAGCCTCAGGCTGGGCTGCTGGCAGTGCTGGCGCAGGCTGGCTTGGCTGTTTTGCTCCACCTCCTTCAAGCCTTCCCAAATCAGTTGGCAGAGCCCCCGCTGCCCTCCGGCCCCGTCCTGCCTCACGCCCTGACCGGGAGGTGTTGGCCGTGTGAACCCCGAGGGGCCGCATTGGGACAAAGCCTTCCTCCCAAGAAGTGTGGGAGCCAAAGGGCAGCTCTGACTGCTGAGCCATGGGAGGCTTCCCCTCCTCCACGTGGAAGAAAATGTTCTCCTCTCCTGCAGGACGCGGTGGACCTCAGCTGGAAGGGAATATGCAGAGCCCGGGAGCTGAGCGTGGGAGCGCAGGGCTTGCAGGGCAGGTGCTTCGCTGTGCTGGCAGCGAGTCTGGCGAGCTGTGGCATTTAATCTGCCCGGCAATCACATTGCAAGGGGCCGAGTGGAGCCTCTGCAAAGCCTTCCCCTCTGTAATTTCCTCTGGCAAGGGGACAGGCAGCCCGGCTGTGTGCGACCAAGCTGGCAGGGGGACGTACCTGCTGCCTGCAGCCATGGCGATGCAGCGTGGCTGCTCCCACTGCCTGGTCAGGTCAGCCATGGGAGCACAGTGCTTTTCTTAGGGGATAATTGGGCCTGCCGGTGCACTGGGCTCTGCTGTCAGCTCTCGCTGCAGCCTGCTTGGTGTCCAGACAGCGTGGCAGGGGGCCAGCAGTGCTTTTCTGCTTGATTTTTGGGGGTGAATTTCTCCTTGCTTTGCTGCCCTGCCCTCGACGGGGGGGGGTTAACGCACACCTGGCTGATAGAGCATCTTGTAGGGTGTGTGAGAGAGCTCTGAAATCAGTGCTGGGTGGGCAGAGCAGGGGCTCAGCACAGCCCTGTGTGCCTGCAGATCCCACCTCTGTCCGGGAGCATCGGAGCCACGCAGGTGGTGCGGGAGCAGCGTTGCTGTGGACCAAACACAGCCTCACCAGTAGGAGCAGCAAGAAAAAGGGTGTTTGAGATGGCTGTGCTGAACATGGGGGGCTCTTCTGTGCTTGCTGGGCTGCACGGTGCTGCTGGGGCCTCCTTCTGCCCCGTGGTGGCCCTTAAAGCCTCTGCTGTGTGAGTGGGGCCGGAGCTGCCCCAGCAGGGCGCCGTGGGGCGAAGCTGCAGCTCTGCCCTCCCGTATCACTGCCTGACACTCCAGCAGGGAGAGATTAGCTGTGCAAAACGCGTCCAGCTGTGAGCAGGGCCGCTTGGCCGCCTTCAAGTATCCAAGTGACAGCAGCTGATGTGTCAGGGCTGCCTCCTCTGCCTGGTGCTTCTCCCTTTAATTAACGCTCGGCGCGGGGCCGCGCTGCAGCCCGGCTCTGACGTCCCCTCCTGCCCAGGGCTGGGCTCCTATCCCTGCTCCATTTCCCACCCCATTCATTTAAAGCTCACCTTCATCACTTCTTGTTAATTAAACATCCCTGTGCGAGCAGCAGCTCCGACCTGCCCAGAATGGGGAGAAGGCGATGGGTTGCTCAATAACCAAAGAATCCAGGTTCTCCCCCCCCCCCATCCCTCAGTGCTGAGCCCTGAAGGTTTCCCCCAAACCTTCCTATGGGTCATCACAACCATGGGGGGGCCGCAGGGGGGCCAGATTTGGTTCAGTTTGTTTGAAATTTGTTTAACCAGTGCTGCATGGAACAGGGAGAAAACCGGAGTGCAGGAAACCTCATCAAAGGGATCTTCTGAGGCCTCATTGACTCCTCCAAGGGAGGATGCAAAGACCAGACCTCTGCTCTCTGGAATACCGTGACATTTACCAGCACAAATTAACATTCGTGCAGAGCTACTTAGCAAATTACTTCCTAATCACCCTCCACCCCCCGCCGTCCTGACCAGAGGAGGAAGGCAGAGCCGGCACCTTTGCTCTCTGGCCTGGCTGCTGCTCAGCGTGGATGAACTGTTTGTTAATGGATCCTTCGTGGAGGATCTCCCTTCTCTCCCTGTTTTCAGTCCCTCTGGAGCTGCAGCTGGGATGGGGAGATGGTTGTGAGCTGCCATGGGCAGCCTTTGGCTCCTGGGCACCCCGAGAGCTCTGCTGGCCCAGCCCCAGGCTGTGGGTTCAGGTCATCCCTGGAGCCTGCCTGCCTTGGTGTCCCTTCCCAGAGCTGGTTTATTTGCTGTTATCTAATCAGGTTTTGATAAAAAGCGTTGTGTGGTTTTCATTCCCCTGCTGCAGTGCTACCGGGACCTGGCCCTGGTGAGCAGAGACGGAATGAACATCGTCCTCAAAAAGATCAACCAGATCCTCATGGAGAAGTACCTGAAGCTGCAGGATACCTGTCGTACCCAGGTGGGGGGGCCTGGCAGAGAGC
>JACDJE010000897.1:0-70011 GCA_016647715.1 Pavo muticus
GGAGCTCCACCCCCGCTTCCTCTTCGCGCCAAGTCCTCCCCAGGGAAGCCGCACCTCTCCTCCCATCAGGATACTCCACATGCCCATAAGGGGCAGTAAACGGAACCAGAACATTAACTCTTTAACTCCTACTGGTTCACATGATGTTCTGATGTGGAATACTGATCACAAAAGAAAAATCACCAAACCACAACACCAGCCTTCCTGGAACACTTTACCCTCCAAGACTGAATCCCAAGGTACCCTCCCTTCTGATCTCCTGAACAATTCAAAGTCCACCCTCCAGAAATCCAAGGTAGCAGTTTTGCTGTCCCCTCCTGGCTCCACCAAGAATCGAGAACTCTACCATCTCATGGTCACTCTGTCCAAGACAACCTCTGACCTCCACATCTTCCACCAGACCTTCTTTGTGAACAGCAGATCTAGCAGGCACCTCCCCTGTTTAGGCTCTCTCACCAGCTGCAGAAGGAAGTTATCTTCCATACGCTCTAGAAACCTCCTAGACTGCTGCTTCTGTGCTGTGTTTTATTCCCAGCATATATCAGGGAAGTTGAAGTCTCCCATTAGGAGTAGGGCTGGCGATAGTGTAAATTCTGCCAGCTGCTTGTAGAAGACCTCATCTGTCTCTTCATCCTGGTTAAGGGGTCTATAACAGACCAGGCTGTCTGCCTTGTCAGCCCTCTCCCTGATCCTTACCCCCAGAGATTCAACCTTACCATCCCCAGCCACAAGCTCAATAACATCAAAACACTCTCTAACATAGAGAGCCACACCATCACCCTTCCTTCCTTGCCTATCCTTTCTGAAGAGCTTATAGCCATCCATTGCAGGACTCCATTCATGGGAGCGATCCCACCAAGTTTCTGTAATGGCAATTAAGTCATAGTTTGCCTGCCACTTCCAACTCCTCCTGTTTGTTGCTCATGCTGCATGTGTTGGTGTAGATGCACTTTAGCTGAGCCCCTTGCCTCACCCCCAGTCCCGTTATTGCTCCCCTAGGCTCATCACTAGAAGGTGTGGTTTTATTCCCTTCCCCCTTCATATCTAGTTTAAAGCCCTCTCTACAAAACCTGCCAGTGCCTCGGCAAGGATCCATTTCCCCTTTCAGAGAGGTGACACTCATCAGCAGACCTCAGGCCAGGCGCAGAGTAAACCACCCCATGATCAAAGAACCATAAGATGTCTTTTCCTGCTCCTCTCAGTGTCCTTCCCTGCCACTGAAGGAATAGAGGAAAATACTATCTGTACGCCTGCTCCATCAACTAACTGCCCCAGTCCACTGAAATCATTTTTGATGATCCTCAGGCTTCTGTCAGCAACCTCATTACTACTGGCCTGACCTAACTATAAAGGATAATAATTAGAGGGGTGGATCAGACTGGGGAGTTTTCTAGAAATATCCCTGACCTGGGCTCCAGAGAGGAAGCACACCTCCCTACGGCTAGGGTCAGGCCGACATACAGGGCCCTCCATTCCTCTCAGAATGGAGTCGCCTATGGTAATCACCCTCCTTTCCTTCCTGGTGGAGGCAGTCTTGAGGCGTGGAGTTGACTACCTCACCCTAGACAACTTTGCAGGTAGACCTCCCACTGCAACCTCACTCACCTCTTCTTCAGGTTCCAGGGCCTCAAACCTATTACACAGAGACACATGGGGAACTGAGGTAGGTCAGGATCTGGGTTGCCTGCATCGTCAATCTGGGACCTGCTTCCATTCCTCCTCTTCTCTCCAACTGGCTCCCTCTGCTCGACTATGGCAGGGGAGAGGGTCCACCACTATTTGGGGAGTGTCAGCTTGCTGTCTTTCTTGCACAGAGTTACTTCACCAATGTATCTCCTGCTCACACTCCCTGATGGTCCTTAGTGTCTCCACCTCCTCCTTGAGCTCCATCACCATACTCCCTGCCACCCTCCCGTGTCAGGAACAGGCTAAGGCACTCCCTGCAGCCAGAGACCTGCATTTCTGGGCAGGCCCACTGTCTGGGTTGCCACAGTTTCCTCGGGGCAAACTTGCTGTCTGGTGGAGACTATGTTTAAACCTGTGGTCTCAGAGACAGTCAATAGGAAAGCAGGTCTCCTGAGCAAAGAGAGACAGCACCTATATGCCCTGCCGCTTGACCTACCTCCCACATCTGCTGCTGCAGTATGATATGGGCAGTGTGGTCCGTGCTCATGCACTGACTTCCCCTCCCTATCCTCAGTAGGCAGCAACACTGCTTGCTTACCCTAGAAGCTAGCTTTTGTCCTCCCCAAGGCTGCTTATAGCTGAGCAGCCTGGTCAAGGTCAAGAGTAGCTCCACCCCACTAGCTCAGCAGGCTGCTCACAAGCTGCCAGCACCCCTGGCAATTTTACTGGTTTAAAAAAAAAAAAAAGAGCTTTTTTGTCACCCTTTTTGCTTCAGATCCCTTGCCCAGTGCAGTCTTTCCTGCCCTGAAGCTGGTCTCCGCAGCAATTATTATTATTTGGATATTATTGGATATTATTACTATTTGGATTTTGAGTATCTCTGAGGATAAAGAGTCCCTGTTCCAGTGTTTAACCAATCTCACAGTAAAAATCTGTCGTCTTAGAGATACTGAGCACCCAAACCTGAATGGCAATTAGAATTAAAATAAAAGCAAAGTGTGCAAAGAAAATGTATACTGGAGTTACAATTGGAATAAGCTATCTACTTGTAAATTGCATTCTTGGATGATATTGGTGTCTTCATATAAGATTTTTTTCTATTGTGAGCCATATAATATTTCATAGTTATTACTCTCTTTTCTTTGTATGGGTGTTGGAAAAAGTCTTCTAAACTAAAAATGTACAAGAAAATGTCTTTACCTACAGAAAGATGCTTGAATATTTCACTGAAACCTAGGAACTCAGAGGCATGAATGTAGGTAACACAGCTATGGAGACCAGAGTTATCACAACTCATGACTTGTGAAATCTGTGGCTCTGCAGTGCTATATAACGCTGAAGTCTAGTGATTTACTAAATAACAGATTGGAAAATCATGATCAAAATATCAGCAATGGCCTACCTTTTGTAGACCAACCCCAAAATACCTTATGATTAATCACCTCTTAAAACTTCACAAAGCCCACATCCTTGGTTAGTATTATTTGGAGCAGTGCTCATTTTCATCAACATGTGATATGATCTACTTTTACATGGTAGCTAAAGAGCTAAAAGATAATGTTACTAGCTAAAAGAGTGGGAATGATAGTTCTTAACAGAATTCTGAATTCGTAAGTTACTGGGTTTCTGAAAGAGGTGGATGGGTGAATGAAACTACTTATATTACTTGAAAGTGATCTGGAATCCATAGGGCAGATTGCAGTTTTAATCTTTTATGCTATTACTAGTATTTCCTAAGTATCAGAGCACTTCAGGAATTCAGATGAATTGTTCTGTGGAAACTGCCATAGCAATGAAAAATTTTAATGCATGCTTTATTTTTTTTTCTGTATTCCAGAAGCTTGCTATGTTGCAAATTTTTATGATGTCTACAAAAGGTGGGGTAACTTGTAATGAGATGTGGCTCCCAAGATGCAAGTAATTTCACTTTGTGGAATAGAAGCATTTAGAAAGTATGGTGATGTGTTGATCGCTAAATGTAAATAACCATATAAAATAGTGCATAGTGCCTTTTTGTTCCACTGTTTTAAAATCTGTTTTCCTATTTCTATTCTTTCACATTGCAATTAACTATTACTTGCATAGGTTTTCCTTAAGGAAGTCTAATGAACTATGTAGAAATCGTAGGTACAATAGCATCATATACTATCGTGATTAACATGGCCTGTCACTGCAGATGAAGTCTTTTGAGAAATTGATGAAATTTGGAGAAGAAAAAATTGATTTTATCAGACCCAGATTGCAAGGGTTTTATCTTAGTCAGGACTATTTTTGGGCTGCACTTGTCCCAGTGAATTTTTATATAGTTAAACCTAATGGGTGCAACTGAAAAGTTGAAACTGATGGCCTAATTTTGGTTACCCCATACTCTGTCAAGAATAAGGTTTTTTTTTTTTTTTTTAATTAAATGAAGTTTAGGTGTGTAAAAGCAATATGAAAGGAAAATATTATCCAGACAATTACACCACTGTAGTCTGAATCTGGCTTGCTGGGGCATTTCCTCCTGATCCATTTGTAAGCATGGCTATATACACTCAGAACAAAGATTGATCTAGTTCATTTAGTATCTTTCAGAATGGCTAATACTGTAAACTTCAATACAGAAATAGAAAGAGAGGACAATTAGTAAATTATCTTTTCTTTAGTGTGTCTTCCCAACCACTAATGGTTAGTCAGACTTACTATGCTAGAAATTTTACTCATAAGAGAAAGAGTATAGCTGTCCAGGCTGCTGTATAAGTCAAATTACCCTTGTTATCTCTGACCTATATTGCAAGTGACAGCATTTAATAGCTTCCTTCATTTTTCCGGAGCCTGTTAAATCCCACACCAGTGCTCTCACAGACTTGTGTGACTACTCTGGGTGTAGTGTGCCGCGAGCTCCACCAGAGGGCTTAAACGCTACGAAATTAGTGATATCCAGTACGTTGCGTGCATGCACAGGAGAAACGTTTTTGTTCGAACGTCTGGTATCTGTGCTAATAAAGCATCTTTAACCGTCATACATTAAAACTGAAGTAAGGTCTATTATGAGAAGAAGTTTCCTAAAACAGGATTGTATTGTATGTAGCCATTCATTGCTTCTCAGAATGTTTTCTGTGTGCTCAGTAACATGGGGAAGGCCTTTGAAGTTCGATCATTATGTGCTAAGTTTACCAAGGATTGAAGATTTTTGCCAAATGGAGTTTCAGAGTCTGTGATTGATTTGCGTATCAAAATCCAAAGCTGGAAGTCAATGTCTCATTTACAATGCTTTTGTACTTCATAGAATCATAGAATGGTTTAGGTTGGAAGGGACCTTTTAAGATCACCTAGTTCCAACCCCCTTGCTATAGGCGGGGACATCTCCTAGTAGTCCAGGCTGCTCAAAACCCCATTCAGCCTGGCTTTGAATGCTTCCAGGGAAGGGGTGTCCACAACCTCCCAAGGCAACCAGTTACAGTGTTTTACCACCCTCACAGTAAAAAATTTCTTCCTAATCTCTAGTCTAAATGTACCGTCTTCCAGTTTAAAACCATTTCCCCTTGTCCTGTTGCTACATGCCTTTCTAAAAAGTCCCTTTCAGCCTTCCTGTAGGCCCCCATCAGGTACTGGAAGGCCGCTATAAGGTCCCCCTGGAGACTTCTCTTCTCCAGGCTGAGGAGCCCCAGCTCTCTCAGCTCATTCTTGTAGGGGAGGTGCTCCAGCCCTCCGGTCATCTTCATGGCCCTCCTCTGGATCCACTCCAACAGCTCAATGTCCTTCTTGTGCTGGGAGCCCTAGAACTGGACATGGTACTCCAGGTGGGGTCTCATGAGAACAGACTAGAGGGGCAGAATCACTTCCCTTGACCTGCTTGTCATGCTTCTCTTGTTGCAACCCAGGATATGGCTGGCCTTCTGGGCTGCAAATGCACATTGCTGGCTCACGTTGAGTCTTTCATCAACCAAAACTCCCACATCCTTCTCCTCACAGCTTCTTTCAAGCCATTCTCCGCCCAACCTGTATATGTGCTTGGGATTGCCCTGACTCAGATGTAGGACCTTGCACTTGACCATGTTGAACCTCAACAGGCACAGGCCCACCTCTCAAGCCTGCCCAGGTCCCTCTGGATAGCACCTCTTCCATCTAGCATGTCAACTGCACCACTCAGCTTGGTGTCACCTGCAAACTTGCTGAGAGTGCACTTGATCCCACTGTCCGCGTTGCCTACAAAGATGTTAAGTAACACTAGTCCCAGAACCAATCCCTGAAGAACGCCACTCATCACCGATCTCCACTTGGACACTGAGTCATTGACCCTAGTTTTTTAAGTGTGGCCCTCCAGCCAATTTCTTATCCTCATCTATCAAATCCATTTTTCTCCAATTTGGTGACCAGGACATCATGTGGGACAGGGTCAAATGCTTTGCACAAGTCCAGGTAGATGATGTCCGTTGCTCTTCCTTTATCCACTGATGCCGTAACTACATCATAAAAGGCCACCAAGTCTGTCAGGCATGACTTGCCCTTGATGAAGCCATGCTGGTTACAATCAATCACCTTGTCTTTATTTTCCATGTAGCCTTAGTAGGGCCTTCAGGAGGATCTGTTCCATGATATTACCAGGCACAGAGGTGAGACTGACTGGCCTGTAGTTTCTTTTTTCTTTTTTTTTCCTTCTTGAAAACGAGAGGTTATATTTCCCCTTACCTGAAATATGTGAAGTCTAATGTCCTGCCACAAAGCTAATAAATAAATCATTTTGGAAAAGGAGAGAACTTAATGGAAAGCCACTGCCCCAAGTATGAGGAAATGTACCTTGAATTTCTTGAAAGATAGTATGTTTTAAGAGGTATAAAGTACTGCCTGGTTAGAAATCAAGCACAGAATCGTCATCCAAAATCGGGCATTCCTTTATTCCTCATTATACTTACTGGGTGACTTGACAAACAAGGGTGCACTCTCAGAGTTCAGTTTCTGCATTTAAACAGGTAAGATACATATGCAGTACACTGGCATACATATTCATTCTTTTCTAAGAACTCATATATATGCTAATGTCCCCCTGGGCATGTGTGGTAGCACCTACAGTGGTTGATGCTTATTTACTTTATCTCCATTGTTCCACCATCGCTGAGACTTTTGGCTGACTGTTAGCTGTTCTTCCCCAATTTGGAAAACTTCCATTCGTTAGGCCACAATGATTGACTTCCAAAACAATATATGTGAAATCTGAGAAAAATGTCCTTGCACCTAGTGAATCTGTTGTGACAGTGCTTCTTGTGAAGCAGAATTGAGAGAAAACAAGGTTGTTCACACTCCAAAGTTGAAATTGAAAGTTTTAGAATTAGCACTCATTGATTCCTTTTGCTAAACTAATATATTGGTCCTTAGAGTAATATACTGATCCCTATTGGTAAACAAAGCAGCCTATATCAGAATAGATAGATTCTGGCTGATTTACTCTATGTAATCAGAGCCATTTCTACTATAGAAGCTGAATAGAAAAGCAGAAGTTCTATTTTTCGTAAAATCTGCCTTCACCTTCATGCAATGGCTAGGCTTGTACTCTGGAGGCAACATATATTTCAGATGCAAATAATTCAAATTGGTCTCTGTTGGAGTTTTTCTAGATTGTGCCAGTCACGTTGGATCAGACTCAGGTTTCGTTCCTTTGAGAAAGGCCTCTAAAATATGTCTCCCTCTTAAAAATCTTCAGACAAATTTATGGCTCCTTTAGATAGATATAATTAGAAAAATAGAAATACAAATTCAAGATACTTATGCACAGTTGCTGCATGTCAGCTGAGCCTTGGCAACTGAATACATTCATATTCTATCACAAATACAAGGTACCCCAGTGAAATAGACTTTATTTAAAAAAAAACTTGGTTTACCTATGGAAGGGATCTGTTAGGTCATGGCTTGAACTGGTGATTGAGCACCTGGTGAAGGGATATCCTGGCCCAGAGAGCACAGGCAAATTGTTTTCACCTGTTCTCCTCATGTGACCAGAAGGGGTGGACCCAGGTGGAGTCGCCCTGGGCTGATATAAGGGCCAGCCATTGAAGGGAGAACATCTTTTGGATCTAGGCTGCTCTTTGTGATGGGGTGCTGCATAGCTTGTGATCACCTTTAACAATTGGGTGACTACTTCTTTCTGTATATGACTGTTGATCTACCTGTGAATGCATTGTTTGGTATTGCTAGGGGCCTGTCAGAAGCCATTTTGCTTCTTTGTAAGCAGAACATTTGGCATAGTTGGCAGGATACCAAGGAAAGTATCTTACAACTTAAAGACAGAAATAGTTTTCTTAAGGTATATTCCACAATGATTTTGGTGGGGGAAATCTTTCTCCCCTGAAAAAGAATTACCTAGACACATTTTGCAGTTTCTAGCATCTCCATGGCATTCTGTTGTGGATGTAGTAGGAAAATGGGGGGGACCATTTAGGAGTTATGGGGACATCCTCAAGTTGCCATCTTGTATGGCTGAATTGCTTGAAAATTTGGGAAATTGTATTTTGACTACTACGAAAGGACATTGCTGCATCTGTTGTGATGCGGCCTCTATTAATAGCACTGAATTCCACTAAATCTGCTGAAGAAGAGTAAAAGGAGAAAAATTATATGCTA
Organism: Pavo muticus; assembly: GCA_016647715.1. Lineage (NCBI taxonomy): Eukaryota > Metazoa > Chordata > Aves > Galliformes > Phasianidae > Pavo > Pavo muticus. Next base: position 8,224 of record JACDJE010000897.1, read on the forward strand.
TTTGCCCGAGTAAAACAATTAGAGCATAAACTTACCTTGTTGGTGAGGCAATATGCCCAAAACAACTGGTAAGAATCTACCAATGAAGATAATAAGAGCCACAGTCTTAAANATATATCTCCCTATAAAACGGGTGGATTTGGACTGGTATTTACAGAACTCGGAGTCAGTGTACTCAGCCCTCTGATATGGAAGACAGGGATGGGGAGCTTAATAACTCCCCCACAGATCAGAAGGAAATAGTGACATGCTACTTCACCTGGACTATCACAAGTCCATGAGACCAGATAAGATCCACCCAAAGGTACTGAGGAAGCTGGCAGAAGCAGAAGCAAGATAAATGTGAAGGGGATATATTACAATCTCATATAACGGCCCTAATAGTCTTTACTAAAAATCTCTCTTGGGTATCCCCTGAGTATGTTGCAAGGTGATTTATGGTTTTCAGTCTCTGGATTAATGAAAATAGAACTAGACTAGACTAGAATAACAGTAGCATAGCATGGGATAGCATAGCATAACACAGAAACAGACCAAAGCAGCTGTCTTGTTCCCTTGCAGTAGTTAATTTTTTTTTGTCCAAACTTAAGTATCTTCTCAGTATAAACCCTCACATATCAAACTGCAGCAATATTGTAATTTTACATCAGAAAAAGTGAGCTCTGTCCTTCCTTTTTTCTACAGATACACTAATGCATAGCACACTTATGTCTGTTTCTCAGCTGCACTTTAAAAATTGTTTTAGCATGTCTCTTAGGAAATAAGGCAGCTTTCAAGAAGGACTTTTAGGAAGTCCGTTCTAGCAAAAACTTCTTAGACATGATAGAAATACCACATTCAGTGCTCTTGAATGGTGAGCTGTGTCCTGCAACGAAAAAGTGAAGTTGCAATGAAAACACTTTTTAACTGGCAAACTTAGGCTCTGGAATTGTTATCAGTGTCATGAGGAAGATCTGGTCCATAAACCTAAGGAGTCATTACAATTGCATAATAAACAGCTGCTTTATATGGAAGCATCAGATGTGTAGCTTTATTAATCTTTGAGCTGTTGAAGATTTCCCATAAGATTTGCTTTTTTAAAAAAGCATGTGATCTTTTCTGCATACCAATTTCTATTTTCTTACTCTTGGAACATTCTCCAAGGACTTATGTTAAGGCAGAAATGTGGGGCTAAGCTGGTAATTGTGAGCCATAACTTAATGTAATGCTACAAAGACCCACCCAGTATACTTCATTATTAGGAAGACTGTTGCTTATGACAAAGAAATTCAAGATCTCCATGAGGAAACGGAGCAGCAAATCAAGCAGGAAAAAAAGCAATTTCTCTTGAAAGTGAGTGTCTGTTGTTATTGTGAGAATGGATTCTGCTCCTACTTCCATTGGTTTTAAACTCATTCTGGATATGGAACGAGAGCTCACAAAATATGTTTCACAACAGGGCAAGAAAAAAACAGCATTTACCTTAATGCTGCTTTTGAACTGATCCTGTCTCTACAGCTTCCGACTGCGTGACTTCCCAATTGACTTATCAGTGATTCGTCAATGTACTGTGCTTGCAGCTTGGCACACAGTGCCAGCTCATACTCTTCTGAAAACCAGCTGAGAAATACTGCTTCATTGTATTATTTTTACAACTTCTGCATACAGTTAAGAATAATATTATCTGATGTTGTTCGCAGCAGCACTAATCCTTTTGAGTTCTGCAGTATCTGATTTTATGGCAGGGATAAGTTATCACTGAAAAGCAACAAGCAATGGTAATTTCTGAAAACATTAAAGCTATTTGCAAAATAATCTACTAGATTCTTTTGTCACTGCCAAAGGGGTTTCAGAACATCTAACAGTGAACTCCATTTTCTTCTAAAAAAACCCTCCCTTAAATCTTATCTACTGCTGCTTTGTTAATTTATTCCTTTTTTNAAATAAAATAGAAAATACTTTTGATGAAGTGGAAACTATTAATGTAATCTCAAGGAAAAGTTCAAAGAAGCCCCAAACAGAAGCTCCATTACAACCAGAACCTCTAGAGAATGACTCAAAAAACTTTTCAGGGAAGGCCAGCAGGTATACCACCTGAGGGATGGCCTCCTGCTGAAACAACAGTACATACCACAGCTTGCCTGTATATAGCAGCCGAATTAATGGACCTAATACAAACACTTAAACAAAAACCAAGAGGAAGTGTCCCCACATGGTTATGAAGACTACAGGACATGGGGGCAGAAGGTACTATGGTTAATGGGCCCAAGAAGTCAAAACTATCTCCCATCACATCCCACCTGGCAACGCAGCAAAGTTTACATTCACCCGTTAGACATGGTGATGAGAACCATTCACTCTTACAGCAGCTCATTTCTGTGTGTTAGCTTGCATGGCCAAACAAAAACAATGAGCTCACTCAAAGTGGAGCATGGGATAATACGGAAGATTTACAGACACATAAGGGAAATTAGGAATGGAGGGGATCATTTTACAAGGAGGATTTTGAAAGTCACATCCTAATTAAATTTACAGCTGGGATAAGAGATCTAATCCTGCAACAATCCCCTTCTCATCAATATAGCACCTTAGTAGCTATTTGGAACTCTCTGGTAGCTGGAAATGCAACTGTCCAATAAGCAGCGCAGATAGTATCTCACCTAGGGGAAGGAGAATGCCTAAGAGCCAGGCAAAGTTTGCACCCTATAGAAACTAGAGAAACTAATGTTGTAAACCAGCTCAAAGAGCTCCACAATCAAGGCCAGTGATAGTATTTGCTGGCAAATGTGGAATGATCTAAAAAAAAAAAAGCAGGGGTCCCACCCAAAAGATAGACAATGTGTTACAAAATTTACAGCCACAACTTAATGTCAATCAATGTTTTAAGCCCACCCCAACGCAAAGGGAAGGTGTAAGAAGAATAGAGTGAGTCCCCACTCAGCCATCAAATTTAGAAGATGTCTTAGAACCTACAATGCAGAGGCAGCCACTCCAGGTGGCCCAGTTGGGGCCCAGAAGCTGGGGCTTCCTCAGAACAAGACCGGTGTCTAGATACATTAATGGCGTGAAATGAGGGCTAAGGTCCTCCTAGAGTTTGGGATTCCTTGGGGGACTGGAGGCCATATGTTGGTCAATCTGTTGGTCCTGAAAGAATATACAACAGGTCATGGCTCTAGTAGATGCTAGAGCCAAAACATCTATAATTTATGGCAATCCATGACAATTTCTGGGCATGCATCATTATAGGAGGGCTTGGAGGGAAAATTATTCTAGTAACCCTAACTTGCTTGAAGTTAGGTGTTGGGTGACTCCCCCCCACCCTCCCTGGAATTATAAAGTTCCGATAGCCCCAGTACAGGAATACATATTGGGTGTAGATATACTATGGGGGCTGACTGTGAGAAACACACTCAGCCAGTAAGTTCAACTCCAGCAAGGATCTTAGTGAAGCAGCATACTTTATTTGCAATTGCAATGGTGGATGCACAACCTCTTGTAGCAGGAGAGAAAACATGCACCTTTTCAGTGTGATACATGCCATTATATACCTTTTTCCTGATGCACACTGTTATGTCTCCTAGTTACTCACTGGTTGAACATCCCAGGCTCACAGTCTTCTCAATGCAATTACTAAGGAATATTTCTGTATTAGGTCTGTTACCAACCTGTTGTTTTTTAAGTGTATTTTGTATTTCTCCATGGAGGTAGGAGGGCAAAATTTCATAAGGTTATTGCATTCATTCTAGTGATTAAGGTTATGACATTTGGTCTGTCCTGTGCTAAAAATATCGTGCAGATTTGCCTTACCTCAATTTACTCAGAATGCTCCAGTTTCTGCTTTTAAGCAAAATATTTGCCATATCTTGAGCTAGTGTCTGCCTCAGCAACTTTTTGTGAAAAACAGCCTATGCAGCCATTTTATGAGAACATTATAAGTTTATTAAGGGCCTATGCTTTTATATTAGAAGCTTCTACTGCACAAACACAATCTAACTCTCTCACTGACTCTCCAAACTAATACTGCATAGTCCAGGTTACATATTAGAAGTATTAATATCTGGGCGCTGCGATCAGTTTTGTGGGGATATATGAAACATGAGCCCATATGGTTACCCTAGCCATGCTGGATCACTAATATTAAGAAATATTGACTCCCAGGGGGACAAGAAGAAATTACAAAAACTATACGGGAATTACAAAAAGTATAAATTATATGATCAACACATAACTCTCTTACATGACTGGTCTGGATATCAGATACAACATGGCACATCACTGTAGATTACAAGGAATTAAATAAAATAATCTTGCCAGTTCACGCTGCAGTACCCAATATTGCCACCTGCTGGACATTTCGAGTGGGGAGTTGGAGACCTACCATTATGTCCTGAATCAGGCCAATGCATTCTTTAGCATCCCAATTGCTGAGGAATCACAGGACCAATTTGCCTTTACATGAGAGGGTAGGCAGTGGACCTTTGAGATCCTACCACAAGGGTATGTGCATTCTCCAACCTTCTGCCACAATTTGGTGGTGCGTGATTTGGCAGAATGGAATAAACCTAATGATGTAAAACTACATCATTATATTGATGGTTTATTCTGCCCTGGTAAGGCCTCATCTGGAGTACTGTGTCCAGTTCTGGGCTCCCCAGTACAAAAAAGACAGGGATCTCTTGGAAAGAGTCCAGCGGAGGGCCACAAAGATGGTGAAGGGCCTGGAGCATCTCCCCTATGAAGAAAGGCTAAGTGAACTGGTGACGAGGAGACGGTTCCAGTCATGACACATATCAATATGATTAATTCATCATGCTCCTCCTTTGTGGAGGAATGGCTGAAGGAGTAAGGCAGCCATGACTCGCTGTATGAGCAAAATCTCTGCAGCAGCACAGAAGGCATCATGCTGGAAAAATACTGTGAGAACAGGATAGTGGAGGACTGCAGATAAGGGTCACTGTGGCCTTGAAGCTAGAAGCAGATGCAAGACAGGGAATTAGTGTGTGCATAAGCTGGAATGTATACACCCCCCTGTGCTGTAAATATGAGTAGTTGATGTAGCAATGAGCGTTAGTAACCAATCTGATTAATGTCAATAAGATATGTAGCCAATCGGGCAATGCCAAGTATACTCTCTTCCTTATAAAAGGATTGCTCTGTTTAGAATAAAGTGAAGCTTTTACCATTCATATTGAGTTTGTCATGCTTCCCCATGCGCTGGACACCCATCCCTGTTGACTCTGTGGCAAGTGGCGCCCGAACAGGGACCCGAGGTGAACCAGGAACCGCGCGGATGGACGAGAGCACCAGTACCGTTTGGACTGGGGGGCAAGATTGCCTAGACCGACCGAGAGGGGTCTGCACGGATCCGGAGGGCAGAAGAGTGGAGCTCCAATTTAATGAGAAGTTCTCCAGTGGGCACTGTCGCGGTGAGACACGGAGTTACAGTGTACCATGGAAAGAGAGGTAGCCCTAAATTTATTATTATGCTTTTTAGAAAAGCGGGGAATGGATAGTGGAACTATTAAGCAAGTTTCCGGACTGATAGCATATGGTCGGGCGACTGGCTCGTTTTCGCAGTCAGGGTCACTTTTTGACGAGGGGGAGTGGCATAAGCTCAGTGATATATTATGGGATCAGGTTATAGATGATAAAAAGGAGGTGAAAAAGCTAATGAAGCCTTGGAGGGAAGTGATTAACTGTATTAAAAAGCATAAATTAGAGAAGGACATGGCAGCTGCAGCCTCTCGGCAGCTAGGCAATGCGCCCGAGGACGCGGGTCTGTTTAAGCCAGTGGTAGACTATACCCCTATGCCATTCACAGGAGCACTGGTCCCGGTGCACACTCCTAATATAGCAGCTGCCAGAGTGTCGGTAGAGATCAGGCCATCCATTCTGCTGGGGGTCGAGGCAGGAGCATTCAGGGAGGCATGTGCAGAGGCACCTGAATTGTCCGGGGGCCACAGAGGCCTCCACGCTGCCCCCTCCGCCGCGCTCTGCCGCCACGCTGCCCGACTGAACTACAGAGAGATTGTTTCGCGTCTGCCCGCACCGTTCTGCAGGACAGACGGTGAGCAGTCAGGAACTAGGGGGAGTTCTCTAACAAAGAAGAAGCAAGTAAAACTTGAAGTATGACGGTTAGTTTTAAAGTTTCAGAATCAGCTTGTATCTACCTCAGCATTAATTACTTTTCTTAAATGGATAAGCAAAAATGTCCCTGAATTTCCAAAAACAGGGTTCTCTCTTGATGGAGAGCTTTGGGACAAAATTGGCACAAAACTCTGGGAGGTTTCTATTACTAAAGACAGAATAGCTGCTAAACTTTTACCTGTTTGGCACCAAATAATGGAAAGGCTTTAACAAATACGACAAGGAAGAATTTCTTCCAACTATTTCCCATCACCCTCCCTCCTACCCCCTCCGCTGCCCCTTGATGCAGAAAGCGGCTTGGATTCGATCCGTGGCTCCGACCCCGCCCCTGGCCGGGGAGAAGAGAAATCACGACGCTCATCGCACTCCCTCCCGCCCTCGGCTCCGTCCACGACGCTCGTCGCACTCCCTCCCGCCCTCCCGCCCTCACCTCCGCCCCCGACGCTCGTCGCACTCCCGCCCTCTGCCCCGCCCCGAGGCCCCCCTCTGCGCCGCTCAGGCCCAGCAGCCCCACGGTGATGCGGCGATCACACGATTGGAAAATTTTACAGCAAGCAAAGAAGACAGTTTCGGACTATGGTATTGGGTTTGAGGCGGCTTGACAAATAATTAGTTGGATTTTCTTTTTTTTTTCAGCAGATGTGATGGCACCATATGATTGTATGACTATAGCAAAATTATTGTTATCCCCTTCACAATTGTTACTCTTTGAGTGTGAGTGGCGTAGACTTGCTGATCATGATAAAAAAAAGGGGGAATTTAATATAAGGGGAAGTGATGTCAACTGGGTGTGTTATTGATGTGGTAAAATGGGGCATGTAAAAAANCAGTAGCATCTGGCTCTGAAGGTGAAATGTTGCCAGCTCTCCTAGCTTGTTTTCACACATCAACAGGGTAACCTCATCCTGCAGGAAGCATCCTCACCCTGCCCATGTGACAGCTGCCTGTATCACAGCTACAGCAATTTGTGCAGGAACCTCTGCTTCTCAGCAGCTCTGGAAGAAGTTAAAAACTTACAGGCAGAAAGAAACACTTGATATTTCAAATACTGCACCATGTGGATTCTGTTGAATTTCACCTGTTACTTTACTTGCTTTAACAAATGATCTTTTCTCCTCATGTACTTCACTTGAAACCCCAAGGAAGTGATAGCAAAACCCTGTTCAGCCAAACAGATGCGGGTAGGGCTGCTGCTGAGCACTGGGACCAGGGGCAGTCATGATGCGGGAATAGGGGTCTGTGACACTTATCAGAATTGCCCATGATGGAGCCTATGGCAAAATGAGGACTTGTTTGCACAGGAGAGAAGTGTCTCTGGTTCCCTCAAGTACCCATGTGAGTTTTAGTCACTGACGTGTTTTGCATTGAGAGAAAGAATTCCAGAGTTCTGAAAATGCAGCATACATTTCCTCCCACATTCGTGTGGAGTACTGGTGCTTCTACACATACTCGATATTACTGTGTTCAAGAAGTGGTTTCTTTCCCTAAGCAAACCACCCTGGGTCCAGGGTTTTGCTGTTAGGCCTGGCTTTAGTTTTGTTACTGATCCTGTCTCTCAGCAGCTAATGATTTTGTTTGTTTTTTTCCTCTTAGGGAACTACACTTGAAATGATTTTATAGGAAGTTTATAGTCTTTCGTATTGAAGGGACATTGTTCAGTGTAATTGTGAACACCATCTTTAAAACACAATCATGTCTCAGTTCTCTATCATCATATGTCTGACATGTATTTTTGAACCCTACTGCAGTTGTCCTATTTGGATTAGAAAGCAAGGCTTCCTTCAGGATTAGCACATGTAATGCTATAATGGGATAGAAAGTACTGCAATAATTGCAGGGTAGCGCAGTCTTTGGCTACACCAAACGAGAACGAGAACAAATGCAGGAGCCCCAGATGCAGAAATGAAGGAAAAGAGCTGCCTTCCTTCGAAAGGCCTCAGGTAGGCAGGGATCTCCAACAATGTGCCCTTGCCTCCACTGCCAATCCTTAAATGAGGTCTGGGAGGGGGTGGATCCTGGCTCCACCCCTTCTGGTCACTCAGGTACACTGCATGCGCCTGAGCTCCCCTGGGTTGGCCCTGCCTTCCCACCAGGTGCTCAATCACTGGTTCAGACCGTGACTTTGCATTTCCACTACAGCAGGTGGCATAAATGATGTCTGACAGCTAGAAGATGCTGTGAGTGCACCAAGACTTCATCACCTTGTTAAAACCCTTCAATCCTGTTGGATCATAATGCTCATTAAATGAAGGTAATCAAGTTCCGTCATTGAAGGTAGGTATCTTATTTTAAATGTGAGAAGTTCTTGTACAAAACCCCTTGTTCTTTCCTGTTCTGGCAATCAATATGCACTTACAAAAGAGCAGGTTTGTCATTTTTCCCAAAGACAAATAAGCAAAGAGTAACGGCTGTAAAAATTGATCGATGTTACTATTTGAAGCATGTGTGGAAATAAAAGAAGTGTCAGACAACTAAATACTGCAAGCAACGTGGAAGGTGGTTGGAATTCAAATAGCATATAATAGACTTTCTGTTTAAAATTAGCAGGAAAAATAATCTGTATGAGTTTTACTACCGTGGACAGGAAAGCCCAGAGTCCCTAGCTGTTTTTCTGTCTCACTGGCATCCTACGTGCTAGATCACTGCACAAGCAGGCTTTATTTACTCTGTGAAGAAATGGCTGTTTCTAATCCATGCTTCCTTTTCCTATTTTAGAAATGGGGAGATTGGACCTAAACTTGGTCCTACCTGATGTACCTATCTTTCAGGTACATCAATGAAAAAAACAGAGGAAGAAGAAACAAAAGCAGAAGTGGGTAACTGCTTCATCCAGCAGCACATTTCTCCAGGGTCGTGTTTGATTCCTGAAGGTACCAAGCTCGAAGTCAATGCTGGTTAGTGTTCTAAGTGCCATACAGTCTAATCTGCTAATGTGGGATTTATTTCAGGTCTCTGATTTTGTGTTTGAACAAGGATATTTGACTGTAACATAAGATGCAAAGCTAGTTTAGAACGTGGCTAAATCACTAGAGTTACTTGATTTACATCCCACAGTAGAGAAATGCAATGGGATTATTTTTACCCTGTTCTACAGATCTTAATCTGAATACTCTTTATTACTAAGGAGGTTGGGGCAAGCTGCCATCAACCTCTAAAAATGGGAATACAGCTGTCAAAATCTTCCTGTTTGCCAAGGTTTTATGTTAATGATATTTACAGAACAAAACTACTTAGGAAAAAAATAATAACTTCTTTAATTTGAGACTGTGTCAGCAACTTCCGTAGCACCGCGTGTTCTTACCCAAGCAGCACCTTAGCATGGAGGAGGTCTTTGTGCAGGAGCACTCAGTGCACAACAGCCGTCCTTCTCTGGCAAAAATACATTGGGAAGGATTGGGATTCCAGAACTTGAAATTTCTATTCAGCCTAATGGTTGTAAAGAATCTGAGGCTGTAAAATGTGCATTAATATTAAAGTCTCCTGATAGCTACAGATATGAGGAAAACAAGAGGTTAAATTATTTAGGACAGTGATCAGAAAATTCATATAAGCTTTCTGTCAAGAAATTGTCTTATGGGCAGCATTTTCTTCTTACACACTCATTTATCAGACCACGATTCTGCTTTGGAAATCTTCAAAGAAAACGCTTCAGTCTGTGTACCAGTGTCAAAATTTGTATTAAAAATTGCACAGGGCTTCTCGTGAGCTTTGGTTCTGCTTGTGCCCTCCTTTGGGTGCCCCTGCCTCCCAGCTCAGCCTCCCCTCTCTCTCTCTCTTAGAGAAACTACCCAGAAGTCCCAGAATGCTTAGGGAAAGAATCACCTGTGAATCATTTGAGTGGGCACTCATGGTGCTAACTTTCAAACTGGATCAGGTTGCTCTGGGTCTTAACCAGTTGAATTTTGAGTATGCTACTGATGTAAATTCCAGAGCTTCTCTGTGTTTCCTGTGACAACAAATCATGAGTTAGTGTCTCATGTCTTTTTTTTTTCTTGAAAGAACTTATATAAATAAAACCAATATATGGAGTCATACAATCCAGGGTACAAAAAATGTTGCCCAAACTAATGGATATCCATTGGTTATCATCTCAATTCTGAAATGAATATGATATTTAAAAGATCTTTTTGTGGTCCAGGTAGATAAAGTATTTTTTATTTCCTGACATAAACTGTGTTAGAGCGAAAAGAAACTTACCCTGGTGCAACTTAAGGCCATTACCCCTCAACCTGTCACAAGTGAGAAGAGACCAACTCCACTCTCGCTGTAAGCATCTTTCAGATATTGGAAGAGAGCAGTAAGGTTTCCCCTCAGCCTCCTTTTCCCCAGACTGAACAGCCCCAGTTCCTTCAGTCTCTCCTCATAGGGCATATCCTCCAAGCCCTTCACAAGCCTTGTTGCCCTTCTTTGGACCTGCTCCAGCACCTCAATGTCCTTTCTGTACTGAGATACCCAAAACTGAACACAGTACTCGAGGTGAGGCCTCACCATTGCCGAGTACAGGGGCGGGATTACTTCCCTAGTCCTGCACACCACACCATTTCTGATACAAGCCAGGATGCCATTGGCCTTCTTGGCCATCTGGGCACACTGCTGGCTCATATTCAGCCAACTGTCCATCAGGACACCAAGGTCCCTTTCCATCAGGCAGCTTTCCAGCCACTCTTCCCCAAGCCTGTAGGGTTGCCTGTGGTTGTAGTGACCAAAATGCAGGACCCGACACTTGGCCCTATTGAAACTCATACAGTTAACCTTGGCCCATCGATCCAGTCTATCCGGGTCCCTCTGTACTGCCTTTCTCCCCTCAGGCAGATCAACACTCCCTCCCAGCGTGGTGTCATCTGCAAATTTACTGAGGGTGCACTCAATCCCCTCATCAAGATCATTAATAAAGATGTTAAATAGAAGCGGCCCCAGTACCAAGCCCTGGGGGACACCGATCGTGACCGGCCGCCAACTAGATTTAACTCCACTGACCACAACTCTTTAGGCCCGGCCATCCAGCCAGTGTTTCACCCAGCGGAGCGTACGCCCATCCAAACCGTGGGTAGCCAGCTTCTCCACGAGAATGTTGTGGGGGACAGTGTCAAAGGCTTTACTGAAGTCCAGGTAGACCACATCGACAGCATTACCTTCATCCACTAAGCGGATCACCTTGTCATAGAATGAAATCAGGTTTGTCAAACAGGATCTACCATTCGTAAACCCGTGCTGACTGGGCCTGATCCTCTGGTTGACCTTTCACTGGTCCAGGATGGCTCCTGAGATTATCCGTTCCATAACATTCCCCGGCACCGAGGTGAGACTGATAGGTCTGTAGCTACCAGGATCATCTTTCCGGCCCTTTTTGAAGATGGGCGCCACATTTGCCAGTCTCCAGTCTGCCGGGACATCCCCCGTTAGCCAGGACTGCCAAAGAATGATGGAGAGTGGCTTGGCAACCACATCCGCCAACTCCCTCAGCACTCTAGGGTGCAATCCATCTGGCCCCATGGACTTGTGAGCATCCAGCTTTTGGAGCAGGTCCTGATCCTTGGTCACCAAGTTGCCCTCGGCGTCCAACAAGGGATGGAGATTCTCCCTAGCCCTCCTCTTGCTGCTGATGTGTTTATAGAAATATTTATTGTTATCCTTTACCTTAGTGACCAAGTTCAGTTCTAGCTGGGCTTTGGCTTTTCTAATTTTCTCCCTGCACAGCTTCACTACGTACCTGTAATCATCGTAAGTAGCTTGCCCACTCTTCCAGAGACCATAAACTTTCCTTTTGTTCTTGAGTTCCAGCCAAAGGTCTCTGTTCAGCCAGTCCAGCCTCCTTGCCCGTCGGCTCATCTTCCGTGACTTGGGGATGGTCTGCTTCTGCACCTTTAAAATAACTTCCTTAAAGTATTCCCACCCTTCCTGGGCTCCCACGCTCTCCAAAACTACCTGTCACGGGTTTACCTGGACCAGTCTATGCCCGTGACAGGGACAGTGGGCCCAAGGGCACCCCTTCCCAGCCCCCCAAAGAGGAAGGGGAAGGGAAAAGGAAAGGAAAGAAAACGAACAGACCTCTAGGGAGGTAAACTTATTTTACTAACTATAATATAATATAATACAATCTAATTGAGACGGATAAATCAAACAAAGTGGAGAGAGAGAGTTAACGGAGCACTTGCCTCTTCGTTGGGAATCCAAAGAAGCAGCACCACCCCCAGCCCGTCCCTCCGTGACGTGTAGGGACAGGTAGCCAGATTAGAGTGTTAACACTTTAACTCCCAATGCAATACGTGATGTTATGATGTGGAATACCGAAAAACCAAAATCACAAAACCGTGACACTACCTCCCAAGGGACCCTCTCAACCATGATCCTAAAGAGGTTAAAGTCTGCCCTCCGAAAGTCCAAGGTGGCAGTTCTGCTGACTCCCCTCCTATGGTTCAGCAAGGATCGAGAAATCTAGCATCTCATGATCACTATGCCCCAGACAGCCTCCAACCTTTACATCCCCCACAAGACCTTCTCTGTTACCAAACAGCAGGTCCAGGATTTTGCTTCCCCTTGTTGGCTCCTTCACCAGCTGTGTCAGGAAGTTATCTCCCACACACTCTAGGAACCTCCGGGACTGTTCCCTACCTGCTGTATTATAAATTCAGCAGATGTCTGGGAAGTTGAAGTCCCCCACAAGAACAAGGGGGAGAGACCTTGAGACCTCATCCAACTGTCTGTAAAGTGTCTTGTCCACCTCTTCATCCTGGTCGGGTGGCCTGTAGCAGACTCCCACGATAATATCAGTCTTATTGGCCTTTGCTTTTATTCTGACCCATAAGCTTGCAACCCTATCATCACCATCATAATTTCCATACATTCACATTCTTTCTTAACATAGAGGGCTACACCACTGCCTTTCCTGCCTTGCCTATCTCTTTTGAAAAGTCGGTAGCCATCCATCACAGCACTCCAGCTGTGTGAGTCATTCTACCATGTTTCCATGGTGGCGACTATATCATAGCTTTCCGACTGCACAATGGCCTCCAGCTCCTCCTGTTTATTACCCATGCTGCGTGCATTAGTGTAAAAGCACCTGAGCTGGGCCTCCTTTTGAGTGGCAGTAGTCCTAATACCCTCATGACCATACTCAGGTGTTTCCATAGCCACCAACCTCACACCAACCCTCGTGTTCTTCCTACAAAAGAGTGAGTCGTCCTCCTCCTTCACCAAGACACAAGACTGTGGGATCTTACTAGCACATCCCTCTCCTAAAAGCACTGGGATGTTACATACAGGCTCCGTTCTAATGACCCCAGTTACACCCCCACCCCCCTTCGTACCTAGTTTAAAGCTCTATGAATGAACCTTCCCAACTCCCGTCTTAAGACCCCTTTCCACCGGTGGGAGAAGCTAAATTTGATTATGTGTACTGACAAAGGGAAATTATAAAGCATTGACTAGGAACCATTCCTCTGCTCACTGTCTTCTTGAGGGAATTCTTATTTAGAAACATTTTCCTGAGGAGTTTAGAGCACAGAAGTGCATTGTAGTGATACAAGACAGATTCCCACCTGATCTGAACTGCCTGGGACCCTATTTTACTCAGAGCAGGCCTGATGATTTGTCTCACTTGAGGAGTGTCTGAAGGAATAATTCTAAATAGGACTGGGATTTATCAGTGATAATTAGCAAACCAGCTATAATTTGTATAATTGCTAAATGCATTGCAGAGCCTGAGGCCCAGGCTTTGGCTGCAACCAAAGCTCCTTCAAGTCACTCTCACAAAAAAAAAANAGGCCACCCTCTGCACCGCTCAGGCCCAGCAGCCCCACGGTGATGAGGCGATCACATGATTGGAAAATTCTACAGCAAGCAAAGAAGACAGTTTCGGACTATGGTACTGGATTTGAGGAGGCTTGACAAATAATTAGTTGGATTTTTTTTTTTTTTCAGCAGATGTGATGGCACCATATGATTGTATGACTATAGCAAAATTATTGTTATCCCCTTCGCAATTGTTACTCTTTGAGTGTGAGTGGCGTAGACTTGCTGATCATGATAAAAAAAGGGGGGAATTTAATATAAGGGGAAGTGATGTCAACTGGGTGTGTTATCGATGTGGTAAAATGGGGCATGTAAAAAAGAAATGTTTTTCCATGGTATGGTGTGATAAATGTCAGAATGATACTCATGTAACTGCAGCCTGCTGATGCTCGGGAAACGGGAAACTCCAACCCAAGCGTGAACAGCCGCCGCACCACGACAACAGTAGCGGCTTCGGCCCAGATAGCGGCACCCTTCACGATGGCGCCATCAACTCTGAGCGTCGTAACATCACAGGGCCCTCAACAGCAGCCCCACCCACCCCAGCAACCGACCTGCAACCAGCCACGAGAGGAAGCCTCGGCCTGGACCTGGCAACAGCAATAGATATGACTATTATTGATTGTAAGCCCGTTCGGGTCCCATCCACGACTAAAGGACCGCTGTTGATAGCAGGGTCGCCAACTGGGGGACTTCTACTTGGCCGCTCCTCCACCAGATTGCATGGACTAAATGTCCTTACTGGACTTATTGATGCGGACTTTGAAGGTGCGATTCAGATTGTCGTACAAACACAGTTTCCACCTGTGCACATCCCAGCGGGGTCACGTATTGCACAAATAGTTCCCCTACCAAACCTTCTACACGACATACAGCCCACCCATGCAGAACATAGAGGAGACAGGGGCTTTGGTTCTACTGGAGGCCTCATCCTCCTCACCGTACCGATGATATACCTGGGGTGGAGCATCACTCAATCCTGCATCTGCCCACAGAAGCTGTCACTCCACACTGACATTCGAACTCTTACTGATGCACAAAAGCTCCTAGGCGATCTACAGTGGCTACAAGCTATAGTGGGGTTCTCCAACGAGGATGTGGAACCCCTACGCTCGCTACTTAAAGGAACCGATCCTGCCGCTCGCGTTTCGGTCTCCCCAGAACAACATCAGCTAATTGACTGTCTCGCACATCTTATTTCTGAACGTGCTGTGAATAGGCGCGACCCTTCCCTTCCCATTGACTTAACTATCATGTATGGGTCCTCCCAACTCTTAGGTGCACTGGCGCAGTGCAAAAGGAAAAAGGGGGAAAGGAAGGATGTACGNGATAATTAGCAAACCAGCTATAATTTGTATAATTGCTAAATGCATTGCAGAGCCTGAGGCCCAGGCTTTGGCTGCAACCAAAGCTCCTTCAAGTCACTCTCACAAAAAAAAAAGGAAAATAAAAAAAAAAAAGAGAGTTTATAAAATATTATAAATGAACATTTTTCAGACTGCAATAAATGTCTGCAGCATCCTAGTAACAAAATGGAGGCTTCAGGACATTACTAGTCAGAACACAAGGCTTATTAAAAACCAAGGTTACTTAAGCTGGCCCAGATTTGGAAAGGACAAATTAAGTGGGGAATTACAGCAATTGCTTTTATTCCAAAATATCCATAATAACACTTGGCCTTGCATGACTGAAGGGAATCACAGCAGCTGCATGTTTACTGTGTGCCTTGTTAGACACTTAAACTAAACAGAAATAAAGGAGATAGATTTCTCATTTATCTCGTCTGATGGCAACTATCCCATCACTTTTATTGGAAGAAGATTCCACTAATCTAATAGGCAAGGGGCAGCGGAAAAAGATGAACAAAATGCTTTATCATCAGAAATGAATTAAATTCAGGCCCCTAAGTTACTGTGTTACTACAAATTGTATTTGTAATGTCTTCTTTCATGTTCATACCATTTTAATTCCATGGCAGAACTGTTAAAAATAAAGCAGAACACAACATCTTAAGAATTTTAATGTAAAGATTTGGGCAACTGATGTCTTCTACCTGGATTTGTGCGTGGCCTTTGACGTTATATCCTTTCTCTAAATTGGAGAGAGACAGATTTGAAGGATGGACTGTTTTTTATCAAGAAATGGCTCGATAGGCACAGCCAGAGGGTTGTTGTCAATGGCTCTATGTTCAAGGTGAAGGCTGGTCAAGAGTGGTGTCCCCCAGGGGTCTGACATTTTAATCAATGACTTGGACCACTAAGCTAGGTGGTGCAGTCAGTACAATAGAATGAAGGTGTGCCACCCGGTGGGACCTGAAAAGGTTTGAATAGTGGGCCCATGAGAACCTCATGAGGTTGAATAAGGCAAAGTGCAAGGTGTTGCACTTGGGTTGGGGCAATCCTAGATACGAGTACGGACTGGGAGATGAACTCCTAGAGAAAAGCTCTACTGAGAAGGACTTGGGGGTCCTGATGGATGAAAAGCTGGAAATGAGCCAGCAGTGTCCTCTTGCAGCCTGGAAGGCCAGTGGTATCCTGGGCTGCATCAAAAGAGAGGCGGCTAGCAGGCAGAGGGAGGTGATTGTCCCCCTCAGCTCTGCCCTTGTGAGGCCTCATCTGGAACATTGTGTCCAGGCCCCTAGTACAGGAGGGACGCGGAGCTGCTGGAGCGGATCCAGAGGAAGACCATGAGGACAGTCACAGGGCTGGAGCACCTCTTCAGCAATAAAAGGTGGAGGGAGTTGGGATTGTCTAGCTTGGAAAGAAAGACTGTTTAGCTTTCTCATTGCAATCTTCCAGTTCTTGAAAGGAGCTTACAAGCAGGAGGAGGACTGACTTTTTACACAGGTATATAATGATAGGACAAGGGGGGGGGTGGATTTAAACTGAAAGAGGGAAGACGTTAGGAAGAAATTCTTCACTCGGAGAGTGGTGAGACACTGGAACAGGCTGCCCAGAGAAGTTGCTGATGCCTCATTCCTCGAGGCATTCAAGGCCACACTTGATAGGTTCCTGGCAGGCGGATCTAGAGGTTGGCAACACTGCCCACAGCAGGGAGGCTGCAACTAGATGGTCTTTGAGACCCCTTCCAACCCAAGCTGTTCTGTGATTTTATGACGATTTTAAAAAAGAGTATTTTGCTTCCAAATATATTCAGCAGACACTGAGAAAAATAAACAACCAAATAATGTTCTACAGTGAATGATAATGGTTTTTCAAGCACTTTGCCAAAATTCCCGTGAACAACTTCTTTGGTTTTTCCTTACTTGTTCTCTTCCTGCATACCAAATTTTGGTTTTGCAGAGAGTAGTTATGAAAATAATCTTACTTACCTAAAAATACATTTAATTCCCTTATGAAAAGTAAAGCAGTAGTATCTTGCTTTATTTTTAAATAATGGTAAACTGCAGATTAAGGCATACCATTTATTAAAATACTTTGTTTGTTTGTTTGACCTAGCTCCAAAATGGGAGAGCTGGAACATATGAGAATTAAAACTTCAAATAATTGATGATTTGCAGACAAAAATAGAGGTTCTATTTGCAAGGCTTACACAAAGTAATTCAGTGTAGATTTAATGTTACAATCTACACACAGAAGAGATTCCATTTTCTACAGAAAATGCTTTAAGCTTATGACTATCGCATAGTCAGCAGAACTAAAATTAAAAACAAAATTTATTCTGGATAAACAACCAACCTTTTGAGCAAACACAATATCACTTGACATATTGTCAAGTTATATTGATAACATATTATATTGATGTTATATATGATAACATATTGTCAAGTTATCTACAGTCCCATAGTTGGGGAGAAAACAGCCCTTTCACAAAGAACATGATGATGAGAGCTCCACTGCTAAACAGACAGTCACAAACAACTTTTACATATATCTACTCACATTATGAAGTAATAATCAACTAATCCTGTTTTGTTTTGGAATAAAGTAAACACTTGAAGTATTATTTTTTTGTAGAAAGTATTCCTATAGCTTTGTAAATGCTGTGGGAATAACACATTTTAAGCAGTCTTACAATAATCTTAGCAAAAAATATTTTGTGTGGTTTTTCTTATCAGGTCTTACAGCCTGATACAAACAAACAAACAAAACATAAATTCTTTTCCCCCAAAGGAAATTTTCCAATATTTCTTCATAGATCTACTCCATGGTTTAAAACAATTGAAATTCAGATTGTTACATCATATGTCTTGTACTGTGCCATAACTTCCCATCTTACGCAGAAAAGAAAGACCTCGGAGCTCTTTGATCAGAATGAATTGCTATAGATACCGTTTGACCACTGCTTCATCTGTTACACATATATATGCTGCATTTGGGGAAGAGTGTAGCTCTCTTTGTGCATCATAAGTGTACTCTTAGGATAAAAGACTGAAAATCCTGATCTGATTTCATTCCAGCTACTCTTCTAGAGGCCAGCATTCTTTTGCCTAGGCCTTTCTGATGGCTTCCATGATCTTGAATTGTCAGTTTGCTCTCATACTAGATGGCTTAGATAGAGCACTACTCTTGTTGGTGTTCACAAAGAGAGATGTGACTCAGAAGGAACCACTGGGTGACAGAGAATGTCCAGCATAACATCTAGAGCACAGAATATTGTATTAGGGGAAGAAAACAGATGGGGACTAGAGAAAGTTCAGGAGAATTACTTCGCTTCTCACTTAAACTTAAGGATTCTGTGCTGATGACAATCACTGGAGCGCATGATCTTGGTATTCTGAGCAAGAGGCCCATGAGAACATAGATCAGCATTCAGTAACATTCAAAAATGAAAATCAAGTGATTATTAAGAAGGGCATAATGATTTGCGGAATCAAACGCTATAACCCAAAGTTAGGTTATAAAGCAGGCACGTTTATTCAACGAGACGTGTATCATTGGGTACGTGGGGGATAATTCCTCCTAATACGCACACCAACAAGCAAGAGCGGTACAAATTTGTAGAGCAACCTTATGCATATTCAAAACATGTCCTGGAATTTAGTTACCTATTCATTAGTTTTCTGGAAACTCATCTGCATGCTGCTCCTCCCCTTGACACATGCGTGGTTCATAGCGGGGGTCTTTCTCTGTGGTCGTGGGGATGAAGTTAGTAGTCTTCCTCTTTGAATCTTCACCTTTAGCCTAGTTTTGTGTTCAACTTCCAGAAGTAAGCTGGTTCTTGCTGATAATGCCTCAGCACTTCCTCGTGATGTCACTCTATCCCTTATCTTGTTTTTCCATTCAAGCCCCTTGTCCCTTATCCTGTTTTCCCCAAATTCCTGCCTAGCTTGCATCCTAATACAATAGCTATTCAATAACCCGTCATTCCTTAATTCAATAAGAAAAACAACCCCCAATCTTATAACACTATACAAATGTTTCCTCATTCTTCAGTACCTAAAATAAATAGGAAAAAAAAAAAAAAAGGAAAAAAAGAGAAAAAATCCAGAGGAGATGCTGTAGTGGAAATGCTAAGTCACAGCTTGAAACAGTGATTGAGCACCTGGTAGTAAGGGCTGACAACGGAGGCAAGGGTATCTCCCTCAGGAGAGCATTCCTTCCTCCCTTCCTCCCTTCCCCCCCCCCCACTGCCGTTGCGTTTGAGCAAATCCTCACTCTCTGTAGCCTGGGTTCTTGCTGCTCTGCTGTCATTGCTGCCCTTTCCATCGCATTATAGCCGCTTAGTGAAAAACAAGGACAATGCACGGAGTGTGCTTAATAAAACTTTGAGAGAGATCAATAACTGTCTTCAGCAATTGCTTGTTTGCACTGGACATTCCCAGTCTTTTGCTGGGTTTTAAACTTGTGTGTTTTTCTTCATGTTTTTTTCCCAAGGAAAGAGAAAATACCTTTAAAGCAAACAAAGGCAGTGACTGAGCCTTTATTTGAGATATAGGCACTATAGAACAAGATATCAAAAAAAAAAGGAATTAACTCACCCCTCCCAGCAACAGTTTGGAAAAAAAGGTGAGCTTAGGAATGCAGCCTTCCTCCAGTTCAAACTCTGGTGTACAGGGGGAGCACGAGGAGGGGGACGGGGAGAGTAAGTATAGTAAGTGAAGGCTTATCGACTAGAATGGATTCCTACATACTAAGGCACTTGTCTTGATAACATACATAATGAGGGCCAGATGCCAGGTGTTTTTGTTTGACATAGCCCCACTGAAGGCTAAATGGCCCAAACAGGACTGTAATGATAATATAAATCGTGATTAAAGGCTGGAGATATGCCAAATTAAAGTTCACTTTCTTGCTTTTTATACTGTCAACTGTTCGGTCAGTCTGTTGATGTTGAGTAGAAAATCCAGAAGTCTTAAATACTTGGCCTCAGTGTTTCTTTTATTTGTGTTCCCTCTTTGCAGGGAGAGGAGCAAAAATCTCAAGAGATTAATCACACAGAATCAGAGGATTGTAGGGGCTGGAAGGGACCTCTAGAGATCATCGAGTCCAACCGTCCTGCAGAGCAGGCCCCCTGCTGCAGGCTACAAATGTGACATTTTTACAGGTAAACACTATCATTTTTTAACTCGCTGTTGAGTAAATACTTACAGAAACAACCTCAAAATATGGGCATCAAAGGACTGTGCAAGAGACAGATCATTTATACCATTTTCTCATGTGGGAATATGTTTTTAAATTTACTAAACAGTTTTTAAGAGCTAAAGTTGGAGCTGTCTTAAGGGAAATGAATCTATTTTATAAGAAGCTGGAAATGCAATCATGAGGGGATGAAATAAACTAAAAATTGAACAATTAAATTGTGGTAATCTGTTCAGTCAATAGCTGATGTGAAATGTTTTTAGAACAGAACAACATCTCAGTATGTGGGTCAGTACCTGAATACCTGTCAGCGTTGGGCAAAAGCAGATCATATTAACTTTTCATCCATCAGCAGAGAATGGTTGAGTTACAAGTTCTAGATGTACCCTAGCCTAAAGAGACTAAGGCTATGTAATTTACACTTGTTTGCGTTCTTACTCCTAAGTTGTGGTTTAACGTAGCAGTCAGCTGAGCACCACACAGCCATTCACACACTTTTCCCCCAGCTGATATGGGGAAGAGAATCGGGAAAAAAAGTAAAACTTACAGGTTGATAGAGCATTTTAGCAAGGACTTGTGCAGATCAGCTGCATAGAGGAAATTTGCACCAAGGGAGCCTCCACAGAGAGGTAGTATCTGTGGTAATACACAGCGGAAAAAGCCATTATGAAGGGAGGGCGCAGCCCCTGACATTTGGCAGCGCTGATGCGGTGTGGGCAGAGGTGGGGGGGTGACAGCGTCTGAACCCCCACGCGTGTATAAAATGTGCCACTAGGGAGGACCCAGGAGCAGTGCAAACAGGACGTGGCCGGCAGTTTGTGGGGACAGGTTGTGCAGGGCCGGCGAGCAGTGTGTGCAAGTACCCTGCGCGCTAGAGAGAGAAGTTCACTAGGCAGTTATCACCCGCAAAGTACAGGGTTATCACCCTCCAAGGACTTAGTCAGAAAAGCACGAACTTCTAATTGAGGCTTCTTTAAAATGCGTAAGTATATAAAGAAAATAAAGCTAAGAAAGCTGCAGTCCAAGAAACAAACCTGCTGCTCCTGTAACCATTTAGTTTCGTGTTTGTCTATTCCTTCAACGTAACAAGCTCACACCAAAGAAGATAAAATTTCATTAAATCACTTCCACATAATCACTTATTTTTTTCCTGAGAATCTAAAGACAGGCATAAAAAGAAAAAATGTTTTCTTTAAATCTGGTCCAACTGGTCTACAGTAGGTCTAACACAACGGTTCTACTAAACCTCTTTTAACAGTATAGACATTCTCAGAAATAGAAGGAAACGGAAGTGGCAAACAACTATGATAGTAAGGATTTCCACCTGAAGAGTAAACTCAGCTTGGGAGGAAATATATATGTACACTGATGAAGTCCTGTACTTTATCAGTTAATATTTGAATCCCTTTCCTGAATTCCTATTGTATATACATTAAAATTGCAAGTTGAATAAATTAATCAGAGCAGCTACTCTGTTTCACTCTGGGGAAGAGCATTATTGCTAACAAAAGTCTCTTCTTTAATCAAAGAAAAATAGAAACCCTTACACAAGGTAGCAGACCATGTAGCCAATAAGAATTGTTGGTTGCGTGCTTTAAGCAGGACTCCGCTGGCTGCAAGGAAGAGTTTAAGGTATAGATTATAAACCTGCATGAGTTGAAGGGAAGATCGCTAAAAGGAATTCCAAGGTGATCCCGTGAAAGGAAAGCAGGAGAGCTTCTAAAGCACAGAACTTCAAAAAGATACACCTCATCAGTTTCTCATGTAAACACATCCATCTTCCCAAAGCTTTAGATTTTAATCACTTAGACCTAAATGGAAACTTTGAAAATTAACTTCTTCTGTAAAATTCTTACAGCCTACATTGCACTGGAAAGGGATGAGATGTTCCAAGCTAATTACTTTTTTTTACTCTTATTAAAAATAGAAACTCTGCTCCTAGTAGCAGGTCTGTTGGAGAAGTGCTTTATGAGAGCTGACTATCTTCTACAGGTAAGACTCAGACCCATCTGCTGCTCCAGTACAATTGCTTGTCTGTCTTGCTGCAAACCAGATTGACAGACTGAGATTAAAATTATCTATCTCCTCTCCTCTCCTCTCCTCTCCTCTCCTCTCCCCTTCCTATTCCCCTTCACTTTCCATTTGTACTGTATTTGGTTCACCGTGCAGTTTTAGCAGAATGGGGGGAGTGAGGGGAAGATGGTAAGGAAAAACCAGGTCCAGATAAGCCACACCTGACAGATAAATAAATGCTTTTTCAATCGCAGCTGGACTGCTCTATTGCAGAATGAAAATTCTGAACCAAATTACACTAAATTTGCAGGGCAAAACACCACAATCACTTGCATTTCCATGAATAAATATCAAACAAAGATTATGAAATATGGGCCAACATTTTGCTCCATTAAATTCCCTGAGGATTAATTACTGACTTTTATGATCTAGGGCCACTGTTAGCATTAAGTCAGTAGGTTTTTATCCTCTTGTTTCTAATTCTTCAAGAGTTCTTGTTGTTGTTGTTAAGAAAGCAAAATGTTGTCCTTGGACTCACATGTGTATTTTTGTTAATTTTCTCATTTGGGGCTTGCTGTTAAAAATATACAGAGCCATTCAGTATGAGTTTNAAAAAGGAAGAAAGAAAAGAAAAGAAAGAAAACGTATCCAAAGATACAACTGGTACTTAAAGAGAAAATTGTCTACATTTCTACCTAATGTGCTCTATGCTTTCATGATACTTATGCTTACCTTACTGACAATACCAGTCTTTTACTCTGCTACATAAAAATACAGAGGTCAAACAGTTAAGAGCTTTGCCCATCATGCATACCTTGCACAAAAGATATTCCGCTTATATACATTACTTGTGCTACATATGCAAAGGTTTTCCTGGGCAGTACATACATATTCAATAGATTCCCCAAAATCATGAATGTAGGATTCTGCCTCCTTGCACGTGTTCACGCTTTTTGTGGTGGTGGTCCCTGGACCCTCTGAATGAAATTATTGTGTTTGTTGATTGAACCTGATCTTCACACATGCTCAATTAGCTCCTTGTCTTGATTGCACAATATTTGCTTTCACAAAACTAGCTGATTCAAAGCAGAACTTTCTTATCTACTTGGTACAAAGACACAGATTATTCCTATTTCTAAACAACTACAGGGCCATCTATCAAAAGGACTCTTCCTGTTTTCTGAAGAAACTGCAGGCCTATCCATCAACAAACATTAGCAAACTTAACAACATAGCTACAAGTTCTACCACTGCAGTTCATTGCAACAACAATAAGTACACTTGAATTTTGCTAGTAGGGTTGTGTTTGGACACTGACATTCTTAGTCAATAGCTAGAAGAATATCATAGATATAGAAGTATATTCAGGAGCCATGAAATCAAGCAGACCACTGAAGGTCACTTTAAAAGACTTGCTGCAATGATGGTAAGCCTTTAGAGAATCAAACCCATTACAATAAATTGCAGGTAACAGTCCTTGGTGTCCAGATACGTTTCTATTAATCCACTGCTGAATTACAAGGAATACACCGCAGTAAGAAAGCTGTTGCTGGCTCCAAATTATCTCAGCTGTTGTAAGTAAGGTATAATATTTTGCACTGTCACTATATCACTGTAAAGTCAAATGGATATGAATCAATGTAACTATGTTTACCTCAGCTAATTCACTTCAGATTTATTAAGGCATTGAGAGGAAAAATGATCAATCGCAGTATCTTCAACAGGTTGTATTTGTAATTTTATATTTAATTGGATCAGCAGGAAATGGAAGTGTTGGGAAAATTTTGCTCAAATACGCTTGCTCAACTGCCTTTATCCCAAAAAGAGACAGAAGGGTCTTTAGCTTTCTTTATTTGAATAAAGGGAGATTTGACTGGGGGTGTTTCCCAATAGTATCTCTCAAAGTATCAAAGAGCATATCCCCTTTTTATCCCTGTCTTCCACCCATATGGTCTCTCCTCCTTTCGTTATTGGCTGAAGCACCTGGAGGTTACAGACTTCTCAGTCCGCTTAATACATGTTTCCCCTTGTATGTGACCCCCCCCTTCATATCATGCATGGCATGTGTAATTAACTCCAACTTTATGCCCCCCATGGAGAAGTTAATATTAATTAGCCTACTAGGCCTGAGCAGTAAGTCCGAAGTCCGTAAGTTCAAGTTGTCTTATTGTATGGGAACTGTTGAATCATGGCCTGAACGCCTGATTGACCACCTGAGGCAAGCACTGAGTCAGCCACGGGAGCACAGGTGAAGGCAATTCACCTGTGTGACCGGAAGGGGTGGAGCCAGGCTCCACCTCTCCTAGACCCCATTTAAGGGCTGACTGCCACTGAGGAAGGATCTCTCTCTGGAGGTTGTTTCTTGTGGAGTTTCATGTAAGCTTACAACACTGGTGAGCGCTTTCATTTTATCTCTGATTATCTTTTCTAACATGATAATCTTCCTAGGCCTAACTTCTCTATATACTTATTGATTGTCTAATACTTTACAACGTCTGTATAGTTATCAACCTTACACTTATAGATAAAACCTTATTTGGTGAGGGTGCGCATACGCTGAGTAGAAAGAAATTTGCGATCTTCTGCACAAGTTTGAGAGCAAGGGCATCTTGTTCACAAGGCTCTGTGCAAATAATTTTGTTTGCAAAGACGTCTTGTTCATAAGCCTTTTTTTTTTTTTTATTTCAAAAGCAAACGTATAGAAATACCATCTCACCTCAGGGTCTGGGATTCCTGAGGGAGAGCTTTTTCACTGAAGACAGAAGCAAAGAAGGAGTTCAGTATCTCCGCCTTCTCAGCATCCCCCGTTATACCAGAACACCCCCCTCACTTAGCAGGGGACTCACATTCTCCCTGGTCTTCCTTTTACTGTTAACATACTTAAAAAAGCCTTTTTTATTATCCTTTATCTCCTTTGCCAGGTTCAATTCCAGGCGGGCTTTAGCCTTCCTTGTCGCATCCCTGCAGGCCCTGACAACACTTCTATATTCTTCCCAAGTGGTCAGACCCTTTTTCCACATTTCATGGACCTCCTTCTTCCCTTTGAGTTTGCGCATGAGCTCATTGCTCATCCACACAGGTCTCCTGCCACCCTTTCTGATTTCTTGCTCATAGGGACGCACCGATCCTGAGCTTGGAAGAAGAGCTGTTTAAATGCCGACCAGCTCTCACAGGCCCCCTTACCTTCTAACAGCCTAGCCCATGGGATAGCTCCAAGTAGGTCCCAGAAGAGATCAAAGTTGGCTCTCCTAAAGTCCAGGGTAACAATCCTACTTTTTGCTTTGCTTCTTCCACTCAAGATCTTGAACTCCACCATCTCGTGGTCACTACAACCCAAGCTGCCCCCGACCTTTACTTCCTTAACAAGCCCTTCCTTATAAGTGAGAATAAGGTCCAGTAACACCCCTCCCCTCGTCGGTTCCTTCACCATCTGCATCAGAAAGTTGTCTTCCAGACATTGCAGGAACTGTCTGGACCGCGCGTGCCTGGCCATGTTGCTTGTCCAGCAAATATCTGGATAACTGAAGTCCCCCACAAGCACCAGCACCTGGGATCGTGACGCTACTCCCAGTTGCTTATGGAAGGCCTCATCAACCTCCTCCTCCTGATCAGGAGGCCTGTAGTACACACCCAAAACAGTGTCACCCATACCAGCCTGCCCCTTGGTTCTCACCCACAAGCTCTCCACCGCTACATCACTCTCCCTCAGGTGGAGTTCAATACGTTCTTGCTGCTCTCTCACATAAAGAGCAACTCCGCCACCCCGCCTCGCCAGTCCATCTTTCCTAAGAAGCACATAGCCCTCCATGACAACATTCCAGTCATGCAAGCTGTCCCACCATGTCTCTGTGATCGCAATGAGATCATGGCCTTGCGACCACACGCAGATCTCCAACTCTTCCTGTTTATTTCCCATGCTGCGCGCGTTAGTGTACAGACACTTTAGGGAAACAACATCCCTCTGCCCCTCTCCATTCCCTTGAACTCCACCCTCTTCACCCATAAAGCTCTGTTTTGAGCCTCGAACTACCCGCTCAACCTCAGTGGCCCTCATTTTGTCCCCCTCCCCCTTCATACCTAGTTTAAAGACCTTTCAATGAGTCCCGGCAGTTCCTGGGCTTAGGATCCTCTTGGAGACAGGCTACTTCCATCTGCAGCCATCATGCCAGGTGCCGAGTAAATCGCCCTGTGGTCAAAAAAACCGAAATTCCTGTGTTTGCACCAACTTTTAAGCCAATCAGTAATGAGGTGGGTTTTTTGGATCCTAACAGTATCCTTCCCCGCCACTGAAGGCATAGAAGAAAAAACTACCTGCACACCTGCTCCTTCAACTACCCGCCCCAGTCCCCTGAAGTCTTTCTTGATAGTCCTCAAGCTTTTCTCAGCAACTTCGTCAGTGCCAGCCTAAACTATCAATAAGGGGTAATAATCAGAAGGGCGAATCAGTCCAGGAAGTTTCCTAGGAATGTCCCTGACCCGTGCCCCAGGGAGGCAGCACACCTCCCTACGGGTAGGGTCAGGCCGACATATAGGGCCTTCCGTTCCTCTTAGCAGGGAGTCACCTACGACAACCACCCTTCTGTCCTTCCGGGCGGAGGCAGTCTTGAGGCGTGGGGTCGACCGCTTCACCCGAGGCGACCTCACGGGTGGACCTCCCTCCACACCCTCACTCACCTCTCCCTTGAGTTCCAGGGCCTCAAACCTATTTCGCAGAGGCACCTGGGGAGCCGAGGATGGTCGGGATGGGGGATGCCCACTTCGCCGAGCTGGTATCTGTTTCCACTCCTCCTCCTCTCTCAAATTGCCTCGCTCTGCTCGGCAATGACAGGGTAGGGGGTCCACCACTGTCTGGTGAATATCAGCTGGATGCCTTTCGTGGAGTTAGTGCTTTTGCCACTGCCCCACCCCCCCGGTTCTTCACTAGTACTGCTAGGGGTAGGAGAGGACAGGCGGCTCACTGCAGCAGGAGCACAGTCTGCCTGCCGGTTCCCCTCTACCACCTGTGTGCAAGGCGGCAGGGGGTGACATGCTCCATGTGGAGCCTCAGCTGTGTGCCAAGACCTCGGGGCCGACAGGGACTGGCACCACCAATCAATCTATATCTCCCTCCCTCTCACATTCCTTTATGGTCCCCAGCCTCTCCACCTCCTCCTTCAGGTCGACCACAAGGCTGAGTAAGTCATTCAGCTGTTCACACCTTACACAGGTGCTGCCTCCATCACCTGGCACTGCAAAGGCCAGGCTCTGGCACTCATCACAGCCAGTGACCTGCACACTAGCGTGTTGTTTTGGGACCTCAGTCTGGGTCTGCACATTCTTCTTGGCTGCAGTCTTCCTTTTCTGTGTGCAGGGGTCCTCTGTCTGGGTCTCCACATTTTTAGTGGAAGTAGCCTTCTGCCAGGGTGTAGCCATGGTAAACCAGCAGACTCACTAGTGCAAATCAGAATAGTATTGCTAGGGGTCACACCCTTAAAGGGGTGAGACTGATCAGCCCTGCCCTGCTGCTGGTAGCGCTGGCACTGCCCTTGCCCCTTTACCAGGTCGTTAACGGGTGCCCCTGCACTTATCACTCACTTCACAGTAATGATACTTCTCCTCTTCGTCCTCCTGGGGCTTTTTCTAGAAAAAAAATGGAAGGGACAGCTTCCAAAATGTCCAGGGAAGCTGGACATGGGACAGCAATGTGCCCTCCCAGCCCAGAAAGCCAACCGTATCCTGGGTGGCATCAAAAGAAGCGTGGCCAGCAGGTCGAGGGAGGTGATCCTGCCCCTCTACTCTGTGCTGGTGAGGCCTCACCTCTGGAGTACACTGTCTACATGCGAGTCCTCAGTACAGGAGAGACACAGACGAGTTGGAATGCTGGATGCCACAAAAAAGATCCAGGAGATGGGACGCCTCTCCTACGAGGATAGGCTGAAAGAGCTGGGGCTGTTCAGCCTGGAGAAGAGACCTGATAGCGGCCTTTCAATATTTAAAGGGGAGCTACAGGAAAGAAGGGGACAGACTCTTTAGCAGGGTCTGTGGTGATAGAGCAAGGGGATAGGTCTTCAAGCCCAAAGAGGGTAGATTTAGGCTGGATACAAGGAAAAAAGTCTTTTACAGTGAGACTGGTGAGGCACTGGAACAGGTTGCCCGGAGATGTGGTTTGATACCCTGTCCCTGGAGACTTTCAAGGCAAGGCTGGATCAGGCCCTGGGCAACCTGTTCTAGCTGGGCATGTCTCTGTTCATTGCAAGGGAGTTGGACTAAGTGACCTTTAAAGATCCCTTCCAACTCTGAGGATTCTATGATTCTAAATAAATGAAATCCAGTTTATCTCTTCTTTGCAGTCCTTCTTCTGCTCCATCTTTTGCAACATCTCCTTCAGAACCCGCAAGTACACACTTACCTACAATCCAAGCATAAAGCCTAGAATCAAACAGAAACAAATGTTTTATATGCCTTGCCAAAACAGATATTAAATCTTTCTATATAAGTAAGGGTATTCCTGTAGGTGTACATATGTGCCATTCCGTTTTGGAAAGACGATAAAACAATAACCCAGGAAATAGTCCTTACTTCACATTTAGTTATTTCAGTGAGATAACATGTACTGGTAAGCCCTACAGCAAGCACCTAGACTCTTATCTTGCAGGATTAGCACAGGTCCTCACAGAACTCAGCAACACACAACTGGACAAAAAGGTCTTGACAGGTACTAATCAGAGCAGTTTACTGTGAGGTTTGTTTTTCCAACATAGCCAGTTAAAGTCTTACATTTGCATATATGCAGATGCTTTTGTTTCTGAGAATATGGAAGGTTTCTAAACTTTATTTTGGATGATGCTTCAGTTGGCAGTAGTTTGCACTGAATTTATTTTACTTCTATTCCCCAATTCAATTTCACTGATTAGTAAAAGTGTATTTGCACAATTAAACTACATTTTGCGTGTCAAGCATGAGTACATTCCTGCTTTCTACCACATCAAGTCTTCTTATCATTTCTTCAGTGGTTCCAAAAGATTTTGTTAAATGGTTGCTTCTTTTCATAAACTTCAGCAAATCTGCATTTGGACCCTCAAATTCTATGACTATTTTAATCTTAAATTGATTCTGGGAGGTCTCACGTAAGTATTTTTCCCTCCCAAAATTTGCAGCATCAACACAAAAGGAGCAGACTTTCTTTAATACCTATGGATTCAAAGGTGCTACTGACAAACCATGTTTTTCCATGCCTCATGCGACATTTGGCAAGATTCACTGCAGGACCATAACTCAGTTATCATGTGGGTTGTTCTGCCCACGAAGAAGTGAAACTGCTTCTGGCAGGTACTCAGCAATACCAGGCAAAGTATTTGCAGGTAGGCCAGCAGTCACATACAGAAAGAAGAGCTGAAGTCACCCAGCTGGTGAAGGAGACCACAGGTTATGCAGCACTCCTTCACAGAAGGCAGCCTAAATCCAAAAGTCTCTCTTCTCCCTTCAGTGACTGGCCCTTATATGAGCCCAGGATGCCTCCACTCCTTCTGGTGGTACAGGGAGAACAGGTGAAAACAATTTGCCTGTGCTCTCTGGGCCAGGATACCCCTTCACCAGGTGCTCAATCACCAGTTCAAGCCATGACCAAACAGGTCATCTACACTCCACCCTTCACAGAATGAACAGTGATTGGGCGCATTTGCAGATGAGCCCATACACTGCGATTACAACACACAGAGTCAACAACTCATGTACAGAATACACAAAAGTCTATCAACATTGAGCGTGTAGACTTTGTAGTTGTTGAAGGATCACACACAAGGTTTGCAGTTGTCACAGAAGGTTGTTGCAGAATTTATTCAGTAGATGTTTCCAGAATGTCCAGTTTGTTGGGGTTTTTTTCCCCCTCAAGAAAGTCCACCACTGGGTGCCACTGAGGAGCAGAAGGTTACGATGTCTCTTCAGCAGCACTGGAGCACATCAGAGTTCAGTAATGTTGCTCCTGCTGGTGGTTTTGTGGGCTATGGATTGCAGGGGGAGTAAAACAAATGCTTAACCGCTACCAGAACAGGCAAGTCTGCCCTGTAACGTAACATACATGCAGTATTACAGTCCTGGCTCAATATTTCTGCCTGAACAGGGGCGTGCCCAGGCTGTTTGTACCACACCCTTTGGCCTGAAATTGATTGTTGGATGATTGTATCAGGCACCAAAGGGAGGGTTTCTGACCTGCCAGAGCAACCCAATCAGTGCTCCTTTCACAATGGAAATTCAAGTTTGTATTATAATATCTGGGATCCATGTACCAATTACTTGTGGAGTTCCCAATCCCCCCTTTTCTACTAACATCCCCCACGGTGCAAGTAGGCCGCACCAATTCAGTCCTACCTGCACCTCCCGAGGCCACTTTACCTTATGGGTCCCTGGTGCGAGGTCCTCAGGAGCAGGCAGCAGAAGATTATTCAGTATCCTAACTTGGGGTTTCAAGCATGCATCACTTCCTGTAATTTGGATCCTAAGCTGGGAGGCTCAAGTGGTTTGTAATATATGGAAGGGCTCTGGGTCAACCATTTCTGGGTCTTCAATTTAAATCTCTCAGCATCTCATACAGTTTTTTGCACTCCCCTACAGGGACTGGGAGTCAGTCTTCAGAGTGGCCTTTAGGATGCCGTTATACTGCTCTATCAGGCCCACTCCCATTGGATTAGAAGACAGATGGAATCATCATTTGATGTTATTTTCCTCGGCCCACTTCCATACCACTGTACCCGTAAAATGTGTTCCTTGGTCACTCTCAGTGACCTGAGGAGTACCGTAGGTTGCTGTCAATTTGG
Organism: Pavo muticus; assembly: GCA_016647715.1. Taxonomy (NCBI): domain Eukaryota; kingdom Metazoa; phylum Chordata; class Aves; order Galliformes; family Phasianidae; genus Pavo; species Pavo muticus. The sequence continues at coordinate 39,488 of JACDJE010000897.1, forward strand.
TGAGTATCTTGATGGCGTAGGACTGATTTGCACAAGGTACTGGATAGGCTTGCTGTATCAACACAGGTCAGAGTGTACCTGGCCCCTTCAGACTTGAGGGAGAGGGAACTATATAGGCAACCTACCAGCTCTGCAAGGGGTTGTGTCCTCTGGCAAGGTGAGTTGTCATCTCTAGTAGTGGTCTTGGTCGCATTCTGGCACAAGCTTCACAGCCGTGACATGCCCAGACAGGTGTGTCCAATATCTGATATTTGGAGAGGCATTCTTTGTGCTTTTAATACTGCCCACATCAGCTTTTGTCCGGCATGTCACAACTCCTTGTGTAACCAATGAGCAGCGTTCTCTGCTGGTGAATCTTCCAGCCACCTTACCCAAGCCACTGTGTCAGCTTCATAATTCCCAGGTGACTACATGAGTTGATACCCAGATACATGATAGGCATACACTGTACTATGCTGTATGGTAACTGTTGAGTCACAGCCTGAAACCACTGATTGAGCACCCGGAGAAAGGACCAGTCAGCCCTAGGAGCACAGGTGAAGGCTATTCACCTGAGTGACCGGAAGGGGTGGAGTCTGGCTCCACCTCTCTTAGCCCATTTAAGGGTTGACTGTCACTCTGGATGGATCTCTTTCTGGAGATCCCTCCTTTGTGGAGTTTTCCCCTATGAGCCTAGATCTTCAGAGGTGGGTGAGTAGTCCTTTTTCTTTCCTTTATAGCATCTTTCTGTTTTATTAGTCTCTCTGTCATGATGCTTCTTGTATCACCTTTCCATCATGTTGGCCTTTTTAATTGTTACATATGCCTAACCACGTTCCATATATCAATGTGGGAATGGAATGTTGTTTCTGCATTGGATATTGGAAAGGGAAATTGATCTAAAGAAGTCAAATATAATGTGTTTGTATTCTGTAGCTTGTCCTTAGAAATAGCTGATGCGAAAAGTAGAAATATCATATACGTATTAGTAACATATTTTAGAAACATAGTTGCTGGATTATGTGACAAACTCCATTTCTTACAAAGCTGCAATAGATTTTAAATGTTCTAAACAATGTGGGTATAGTATTCTGAACTGGAAAACATACTGTAAGGTTGTTCCTTAGGCTAGCAAAAGTAAAACATATTTAACAAGTTTCAAAGGAGCCAAGGCCTTTACACAAAGCAGGACTGTCCCGCTCTGTGGGAAGGTCAGGATGTCACAGACAGGCTCCGAGATACTCCCTTCTATCCTCCTTCCAAGTTTATCTCTATGCAAGGACGAGCAGACTTCCAAAACAATGGCCAAGTGTGGAGCAAGTAAGTGTCAGAAGTTAATTAAATAATTAGGGGCTTATGCTTGGCCAGCAAAGATTTATGTTCACTTAGTGTTTGTGTGTCTAGTGAAGCGTCGAGAAGATTGTGAACCTAAAGTACTCAGCCAATGAGGAACTAGGGGAGAAAGAGAGAAGCGTCGGGTGAAAGGGCGTAAAGGATGTAATGCTGTTCTCTGTGCGCTCCTGCTTGCAGGGGGCCCGCCATTGCAATCGCAAATAAAATTTTGCTTTATCAGAGATACCGTCCTGGAAAATTATTTGGATATTTCCAACATCAATCTACGTGTCTTGGCCCTAGATTGGTTGGGCATGGATAGTCCAGTCCTGAGTGGCCCACTGTGCAATCCAAAGTGTGAGTCCTCAGTAGACTGCCCAACTATCTGTGCAGATGTTCAACACTCTGTCACCACTTACTTATGGAGTTACTGATCCCCGCTCTTCTACTTACAAGCTAGATATGTTAGTTGATGTTGTCCAGAGATGTGGTTGATGCCCTGTCCCTGAAAACTTTCAAAGGCGCGGCTGGATCAGGCCCTGGGCAACCTGATCTAGCTATGTATGTCCCTGTTTGTTGCTGGGGAGTTAGACTAGATGACTTTTAAAGGTCCCTCCTGACTCTAAGGATTCTATGATAATAATAGCTATAATGAGAAAAGAATATATAAGCAAGCGATACACAGTGCAATTACTCACCACCCAGTGACTGGGAGGGTAGTGATAGGACAAGGGGGAATGGTTTTAACCTGAGACGGGGAGGTTTAGGTTAGTTATTAGGAGGATTTTTTTTCACTCAGAGGGTGGTGACGTACTGGAACAGGTTGCCCAAGGAGATTGTGGATGCCCCATCCCTGGAGACACGCAAGTCCAGGCTTGATGCGGCTCTGGTCAGCCTGGTCTAGTGGTTGGTGACCCTGCACATAGCAGGGGGGCTGAAACTAGATGATTGTTGTGGTCCTTTTCAACCCAGGCCGCTCTATGATTCTATGACTGGTGACTAGTCAGTTCCCAAGCAGTAGTAACCCCCTGACCAACTCCCTTGGGTTTTATTATTGAACATGATGCTTTATGGCACGAAATATTCCTTTGGCCAGTTTAGATCAGCTGTTCTGACCATGTTCCCTCTCAGCTTCTTGTGCATTACCAGCCTCCTCACTGGCAGGGCAATATGTGAAGCTGAGTAGTCCTATAGTTAGTGTAAGAACTGCTTAGTAATAATTAAAATACTTCTGTGTTAACAACATTGTTCTCATCCTAAATCCAAAGCGCAGCACAATAGCAGTTACTATGAAGAAAGTTAACTCTCTCCCAGCCAAAACCAGGACATCCTGTAAGAAGCTGTGAGTGTAAATTGCTGTAGGTTTACCATTACCTTTTCACCACATTACCCTGTTTTATTGTGGTTCATGTATCCAGTGGTAAGGTTTAGGAAGTTGAAGTAATAAAAAATGGAAAATTTGCCTCACAGCTGTGTGGTTACATATTTGAAATCAACAGGAACAAGATAGTGGTCTTAATGAAATACTATCATGTTTCTTTTTGAGGCAAGAGAATCTGAAAAGAAGATTATGGGGTCACTTGGAAATAGCAGCAAAGACCAAGTCCCTGCAAACCCAAGGTCTTGAAATGAACAGAGGGACAGGTTACTGACATAAATCTTAGTAAGTTCAGTACTGAGAAATGGAGCATAATTAGTAAAAGCAATCATAGCACAAAGATTTAGGTGAGAAGGGACCTCAGGTTGTCTGTAGTCCGATCTGCCACTCAAAGCAGGAATAACTCCCGAACTACAGAAGGTTACTCAAAGCCTTGTCCAGTTGAGTTTTTAACATTTGGATGGAGGTCTTTAAGTCTTTTGGGGCACTTGTTCTCTTGCTGCACCAGTCTCATGAGGAAATGATGTTCCTTGTATCCAGTTAGCACTTCTCTTACTGCAGTTTGCCTCTGTGGTCATTCCATGCATCTGAGAAAACTCTGGATCTGTTTTCTCTACACTCCCTTATCTGTTGAATCTCCACTTAGCCATTTTTTCTCCATATTAAACAACACCTGCTCTCTCCAACCTGCAAGAAGAGAACTAAATCACATAAAGTGATTGAGATAGTTGCTTTATGCTTCCAGAATAGGCAGGTGTGTATGTGGAAGTCACAACATAGAAAATTACGGTAGCTATTACATGAGGTTATAGATTTGTACTCTGGTGCAGATTTTCCCTGTAAGTTGACACTTATTAAACATGCTGTGCACATGCATCTTTGTGAGATGAACTGACTTTCAGTAGGCACTGGACTGAAATAACTATGTCTGCCCGGAGTAGTAAAAACTAATAGGAATCCAGGCCCAAGATATTTTTTGTGAAGTGTATTTAATTTTTTCTGCTGTCTAGCCAGTCATTTGAAGATGATGTTTTCGGTAAATCATAACTGGCTGGGTAGACTGGGGGAGAGAAGTGGATGTTTTATGTACCTTGACTTCAGCAAAGTGTTTGACACAGTCTCCCACAACATCCTTGTTATGAAACTTAGAAAGTGTGGGGTAGATGAGTGGGCAGTGAGGTGGATTGAGAACGGGCTGACTGGCTGAGCTCAGAGTGCTGTCATCGGCGGCACAGAGTCTGGTTGGAGGCCAGACACTGGGCTGAAATAACTATGTCTACTCTGAGCAGTAAAAAAACATGAGAGATTAATTTCAGTTATACTAAAACACTAGAGGGCTGTGCTGCCATTCAACAAGATTTGAACAGACTGGGGAGCTGGGCAGGGAGGAACCTGATGAAGTTTAACAAGAGCAAGTGTAGAGTCTTGTACCTGGGGAGGAATAACCACATGCATCAGTGTAGGTTAAGGGATGACCTGCTGGAGATGAGCTCTGCAGAGAAGGACCTGGGAGCCCTGGTGGACAGCAGGTTGGCTATGAGTCAGCAGTGTGCCCTTGTGGTCAGTGGTATCCTGGGGTGAATTAAAAAGAGCAAGGTCGAGGGAAGTGATCCTACCCCTCTGCTCTGCCCTGGTGAGGACACATTTAGACTGCTGTGTTCAGCTCTGGACTCCCCAGTTCAAAAAAAGACAGGGATCTCCTAGAAGGTGTCCAGTGGAGGGCCACAAAGATGACAAAGGGCCTGGAGCACCTCCCATATGAGGAAAGGCTGAGTAACCTGGCTCTGTTCAACCTTGAGAAAAGAAGACTGAGAGGGGATCTGATAAATGTTTATAAATTGGTGGAGGTGGTGCACTGGTGAGGCCCCACCTCAAGTACTGTGTTCAGTTTTGGGCACCTCAATTCAGAAAGGATACTGAGGTGCTGGAGCAGGTCCAAAGAAAGGCAACAAGACTTGTGAAAGGCTTGGAGAATATGCCCCGCAAGGAGCGACTAAAGGAACTGGGTCTGTTTAGTCTGGGAAGAGGAGGCTAAGGGGAGACCTTATTGCTCTCTTCAAACACCTGAAAGGTGATTGATTGCAGCAAGAGTGAGGTTGGTCTCTTCTCACTGGTGACAGGTGATAGGACAAGGGGAAATAGCCTCAAGTTGCGCCAGGAGAGGTTTAGGTTAGATATCAGGAAGAACTTCTTTACAGAAAGGGTTGTTAAGCACTGGAATAAGGCTTCCCAGGGAGGTAGTTGAGCCACCATGAATGAATGTGAATGTGTTTAAAAACCATTTGGATGTGGTACCCAGGGTCATGACTTAGTGGAGGGTTGTTAGAGTTAGGGTAGTATGGTTAGGTTGTGGTTGGACTTGATGATCTTTGGGATCTTTTCCAACCTGAGAAATTCTATGATTCTATGAAATATCTAAAGGGAGGAGGGAGGCAAGTGGATGAGGACAGGCTCTTTTCAGTGGTGTGTAGTGATAGGACAAGGAGTAATGGCCTAACACTTGGGCATAGGAAGCTCCATCCTAAAATACTAACATTCTGTAAACTCAGCAAAAAGAAGGAATTCTGCTGGACCGAATGGGTTTCTCTCTGTAGAGTCTGATGCTGGAGCCACTGGAGGAATGTCTAAAGCATCACATCTCCATAGAATAATATCAGTTGAGGAAGACCACTTACCTGTTGCCGCTGGCAACCACTGTGTTTCCAGGCTGCACCGTCATGGGCTAGTGATCAGAGCTCGCTAGGGCCATAGCCACATGGACACCAATATGGAGGATGTAGCAAATGGCGTTTATTGTAGTACGATGGCAACCTATATACTCTACCTGCATCATCTACGCCCCTTAAGCCTGCATCATATCAGACTCATAGAGCAGGGGAGGTCCTATCCCGTCACAACCCGATACCCCGTTAACGCCTACTACAACATCTCCCCCTCCCCATGCTCAGTCAAGCCTTGCCCCGTTACATTGCGAACGCAACCTGCACCCTTCTACAACTTCTCATGCAGCCTGTGATACTCCATCCGTTGGTCAAAAGTCTTCTCCATCATTCATTGCAGGCAGCTCTGCAAGCACCCTATAAAGCATGGAAGGCAAATCAGAGAACATACAAAAACTGCAAGCCCTATTGCAAGAACCTTAAGCAATTGCTTTAGCCATGAGCCCATTTCCCCAAACAGTCCGTCCAGCTAATTCCCAAAGGGATCACTCTCTTCTTTAATCTTCTGCGTATGTTCTTGCATCCATTGCAGTTGTTTATGAATCGACATGCTGGGATCATTGAGGTTGAAGCAGCACATTCCTTCAGTGTCCTCACACCCATGTCCTTGAGCCAACAGCAAGAAGTCAATAGCTGCTCTATTCTGTAGCAGTGCATGACGGGTACTATTAAGATCTTCAACCATAGCATTTAACACAAGCATTGTCATATTGGCCTGTTTCGCAGACCAACAAGCCAATTTTTCTATCTGGGTCAAAGCTGCTGCTGCCGAAGCTCCTGGCGCGGAAATTGAGGCAAAGATGCACGCTGTGACGCTCCACAGCTTAACTTCATCATTGCATTCAGGTCCCAGCCTCAGGTCACGGTGGCACCTGTGAAGATGTAAGCTATGAGATATATCAAGCCAGCCCGTAGGACTTGGAGCAAGCATCGTTAGCTTCCCCAAATAACACGGGCCTCCCAGGGGGTTCTTTGGGATGTCCTGCCAGGCTCTATCCCCACAAATCAAGAATATTCCCGGAGGTAGCGCCTTAGCAGTGTAATTGTTCCACAGTGATTCCTTCCCAGTTGTAAGATTTGCAAACCCGTACCCACCATAATCCCATGGTTGAGTGGCGTTCTCCATGCAATCGCTGCTGCTGCTGTTGGCACCTGCACATGTATTGTTGAGAATTTGGCGAGTCTCATTCGCCGTGAACCCACAAAAAAGGGGCAATCCCGAACGTGAAGGCCTTTAAATTGTTGGGGCTTACAATCGTCCATGAGCCTCCAGTCATGTTATCGTAAATATCGGGCCATGTAAGGCTCACCAACTGTCCCCATAGCCAGCCGCTACCCGACTCAGAAATAGCCTGGCCAAGCGTATATGCTTTTCTACCGGTACACCATCCTCTTGCTCCCCCGAAGCAAAGGCACGTACGAGTGCCATTTTGGGAACCGTTCCTTACCATTTGGGAGCCTAGAATATCCAACTCTTGAGGATCCCAGCGAAGGGTGCGACTTAACGATTGAATCAGACATGCCGCTTGTGCGGCCGCATCCCTACCATTTTTACACGTGGTGTGGTTGGCCGTATAACCTTTAAACTCCTCCAATTGGTAACTCGGCAAACCCACCAAACAAGTACGAAAGGGAGAGGTAGCAGACTGAAGGCTAAGACAGAAGTCTGTTTGCCCTGTGAGGTCCGCCCAAGTGACCCAAACATTATGTGGCTGTTGTAGGAGGTGCACTCCCTCCCCACCCGTTACCATGAGCATCAGCAACATAGGAAGTATCAGCGTTGCAGGTGTGGTGCTCCTCCACCACTGGGGTCCAGCCCGGAGATTGTGCGGCCTGTGGGACAATGGGAGGGAGGGGCCCTGGGCCGATTTTGGAAGGTCAGACCCTTCCACAGCAGCTAGAAGCCTGTCTGCAAAGCTTTGGAAGGATTCATTTGGACCCTGGGTAATATCTGTCCACGGAGCGGGTGGTTTGGCCTTATGCGCGAGTTTTTTAAACGCTTCCATCATTGCATCTGTGGCCGCTATGAGCTCCCCCGGCCTTAGTCTCGCTAACTGGCCCTGGGGCGATGCCATTCCCACGGCCTTCCCTGAAAGTCGCTGGATGCTGGTCCCATGCAGGGGGTGGTTCGGGTCGACCTCCACCGCCCCGGCAAGTCCCCTCGATTCAGTCATCCAGTCCGTTTCCCGTAACGTATATTGGACTGGCTTGAGCACCATACGCATTAGATTTATGATGTTGTGGGGGAGGAGAGGTCCCAGTGCAGTCAAAGCTTGTAGTGTATTTAACGTCAGAGGTGATTTCAGACCTCTTTTATCCATAAGTTCCATCAGGAACGTAACGCCTTTAGGATCAAGTGGTACCCATTCAGGACCACGATCACTCACAATCACCGGGAATGCCTCTGGAATTATGTCCTTCCCCAGAGCCTCCGATCTAGTCCGATTCCAGTCCGTCATTTGCTCTTTCCCCCTCCACTCAAGGCCAGCCCCCTCCTCCTCCCCGGCACTATTGCTTACACTAACGCTCCTGGGAGTGACCGGAGGTGGTAGGTCCCTGTCTGCATTGGACAGACCTTTTGCCTGGCCCCTTCCGGGCAGGCAGTAAGCTGATCCTGCTCATGTGGATCGTACCTTCCTCTGCCCCCTTGAGTCAGGGAACACTGACGCAATTCTGATAAAGGATACAATGATCCGCTTGTCGGGTCCAGATAAGGTGGCGGGGGATGAGGCTGCAGGGGACGGGGATGAGACTCCGAATGTCCTTCATCTTGTTGTTTGTCTTCTTTCAAACTAGGTGCGGTCGGCTCAGCCAGCGCCATTTTGCCAGCCATCGTTGGCGGTTCTGTTTCCTCTTGGCCCCTGCAGACAACAGCTCCCGAGCCCCCGCCGGACCCCCCCAGGTCCGGTATCTCGCCTCCACCACTAAAACCCAAAATCTGTCGAGCCTCCGCTGATACCTTTCCCTCCTCCTGGGCCGCTTTCAACACCCTTAGTATCAGACCCCAAGTTTTTAACTCGGACCCGCCCTTCTGAGTGCTCATAATATGTTGCGCGAGCGCGGAGGTGAGATCATCCCATCTCCGATGATCAAGAATCTCTTGGGGGATCTTAAGCTCCCCCTCCCACTCTAACCGGGAAATGACTGCCGCGACCTCTTTCTTAGAAGGAATAGTCTTGCCGCAGTAGTCCTTGCACAGCTGGAATATTACCTTAATTAGCGATTCCATGGTCCTGACCTCGGCGCGGCTCCCAAGGGGCTCCGCTGCCCCGCCGTCTTCCACTGACTACGAACCGTGTCACAGCACCCATACCGCGCTGGTTCTCAATCAATACGGCCCAGACCTCAGCGCAGCGACCTTACCACGCTGCCACTTGCCGATTATGGGCCCCGGCTAGACCCAGACCTCGGCGCAGCCTCGCTGTCTTCCACCAACTACGAGCCCCGGCACAGCGCTCTTACCGCGCTGCTGTTTGCCGGAGGGGGTAACGATGCGATCCTGTCCTCACAAGGGGCACCAGTTGTTGCCGCTGGCAACCACCGTGTTTCCAGGCCGCACCGTCATGGGCTAGCGATCAGAGCTCACTAGGGCCATAGCCACGTGGACACCAATATGGAGGATGTAGCAAATGGCGTTTATTGTAGTACGATGGCAACCTATATACTCTACCTGCATCATCTACGCCCCTTAAGCCTGCATCATATCAGACTCATAGAGCAGGGGAGGTCCTATCCCGTCACAACCCGATACCCCGTTAACGCCTACTACAACACTTACCCCAGCTTCTTGATAGCTCAGACGATAAACAGCTGAGCAGATGGATGGGAGAAGATGAGAGTACTTCTTCTGGAATGGAATTTGACAAGAAAAACACAGTAGAGAAAGAAGCGCTGTTAGATGTAAGGGGGCAAGGGACCTTGGAAAACATGAGATGGTGTTGAAGGGTATACCATAGCATGTTATTCTTAGAATGGGGAATTGCTTTCTGTTTTTTATGTAAAGCCTGACAAATTAGGCCACTGCATGACCAGGGAGATGGAAATGTGTTGCAGATTAATTCTGAAGATACAAAGAGCAGAAGCTTGGCCTAAAGAAACGGTAGCTGCAGACAATGTGTGCATAGACTTATTATGACCTTAATTGGCAAACTGAAATCCAGATATTTTTACATCTCTAGAATCATTAGACTTAAAGACAGGAAAGCCAGATAGGTGATTTTATGGCAAAGTGAATGGTATACTGTGGTACCTTGTACTGTGGATCTCCCCAGGAATTTTGAGAGCAGGCCACTGAGTTATCAGCAATTTAAATGAGGAGAAAGGTGTCAGTGTAGGGTTTGGTGTTACCGCAGAGGCTGCTGTACCTTCTGGACAGGTTGAGTTTAATTCTAGTCTGAGGTTTTCCCTTGATAAAGCAGTAACCACAGGTATCAACTTCGTAACATGGAAGCAGCCATTTTTTTTTTTTACAGTCTCCAGTTTTTTTTTGCAAGTTGATGGCTTCTTCACTTTGATGTCTATGTCAGGTTTGGACACAGTCACCCTGCAAGGTTCTCAAGGCTGGACATAATTAATTGCTTTAGTAGCCAGTTCTATTACAGCCTCTTGTCAACAGAAGAAGTAATTATTATCATCACCAAATACAGCTACAACAAACTTGTCTTCCTTGTCGTGACTTTAAAAGCATTTACTGAGAGATGGGTAGGAGGCCTTTCCTCAGGTCTCATTAGAAGTATCCCTGAAATAGCAGAGAAAGTGAGAAGGGAAAAGATGAAATCCGAAAATGTCTCCTACCTAGTTGTTGAAAACATTTCATTTTGGTTTCTAAAGAAGCATTGTAAGGGTAAAAAGAAAAGCCATTTCCAAAGGTCACTTAGAACTGGACTTTGCATTTTTATTTCTATGAGATGTCAACACCTTACACCAACTCTTAATTTGGTTGTTATATTTGACTACTTTTTTAATTTTTGAAGAAGAACACAACAGAATATTCCTTTCTAATAAGCTCTCTGTCTATATGGCACCAAACTATGTGCATGGTCTTGCATGGTCCTTTTGTCCTGCTGACGAGGCCGAAAGAAGCAATCCAGAAACATCGTCTCCACCTACAGTGGAGGAGGAGGATCTGCCAGCAACAACTTGATTGACAGCATTCTATTTCTCAGAACAGTCTCCAAGCTGTGTGACTTTCTGCATGGCATGGAAGTGGGTAGTGCTTAGTTTCTTTCCATGCATTGTTTGTAATCCGACATATTTCTTGTACAGGATTGTTTTTCCCAAAGTATGGCTCTGTTTTTGGAACTACCACACTTCTACCATGGGATGTAAACTTCAGAAGTGATCTTTATCCATCCAATGCTAGCAGTCTGATTTCCTCTCCTGACAGCATAAGTGAGCTAGGAGGAGTATTAATGTTCTCAGGGCACTTCTGTGTATAATCTTCATCTGGAGCTCAAGAAAACTTCAGGAAAAGGGAGCTTGTTCCATTATGAATTATGAGGAGTGAGTCTCAGGGGCATATTTAAACTAGGCTGTCTCCTTCCTTTGGTATCCAGTCCTTTTCTCTGCTCATGTCTTGCTGTTCAGGAGGATCTGCAGTTTATGCCTTGTAGGAGCTAGAAATGCTTGTGCAGTGGAGACACAGTGATTCCATACAGTTATGTACGTAGCTCAATCAGATACGAAATCCTGTTCTCTGTTTTGCACTAGGGGAAAGAAAGATCTGACCTGCATTTTTCAATTAATTGCCACTTGTACATGGCTTTGTATTACTGCATTCCATCATCTCATTTCTTATTATACTGATCTCAGGCTCCTAGCTCTTGTCATTAAACTTTCTGTTCACTAAACTTTCACAATGAATTAGTTTATAATCCTTTGTGATCTTAAGGGAGAATAGACCCAGTATAATCTCTTTTTCTTCTTTTTAGAGATGAATAAGTCTACTTGTATCATACAGAAAGTGGTTTCTGAAAGCGTCTAAGAATCTGCAGCAACAACTGGCAGATTCAGCCAGGTAGCCCATTTTTCCAATGGGGGACTCTGAAGAAGAGGCTGCAGTTAACATAAGCAGGAACGTGACTGGAGGAACCATAACAGAAACTGAAGTAAGACCTTCTGTCTTGCCTGAGATGCAACTCTTATTCATCTGCCCTTTCAGTGTGGAATATGAGCCACTGTGTTTATACCTGCTGTCTTCTACATTTGTGTTAAATTGTACAAAAGCTGTGTATGTTGCTTGACCTGGCTATAATTTATATGAAGGCCACTCAAAAGACATATCTAGGGAAGATGTTTTCAGACTGCGATCTTAGGAGATCTACTGTAACTTAGTGTTCTTTCATTTTCCCATCAGCACTTTGTTGCAGCACACTATAAAGTATCTCTTCTCTTAGTATGCAGAGCTCATATGCAGCTTTGATAGGTAGGTTATTTTTTATGAGCTAACTTGATCAATCTCAGTGAAAAATAACTGCCTAGCATGCTGTGAGCTGAGCTGAAGACCTCTGGTGTCTTTGAATCTTATTACTATTGAGGTGTATGTGTGATGATACAAGGACAAGTCAATTCAGATCATGTAGTACATTCCTTTAGCTGTTGTTCTAAGAGCTATGAAAATGATCCCATGCTAATGGCTGTAAGTTAACTTGTCTTATTTCCCAGTGTGCACCAACTAATAAGCTGGGGATTTTCAACAGAGCTGAAAAAGAAGGAAGAATCTGTATGGATTTCCTAGAATTTACAGCAGTTAATGATTATTTTCATATTAAGGAGGACAGCAGCTTGTTTGTTTTTGTTTTTTTTCCCTGTATACTTTCTGCATCTTTCTGTCATGCTTCAGTATATTTGTAGAAAACATTTGCAAGACAAGGCTTCAATGTCTTCTTGAAAGGACTATCAGGCAATGAGTCCAGTTCTGATGCCTTTCTGAAGTCAGCAGTCTCAGGGATTATGTATGTCAAATACCTGGCAGATGTTGCGCCTTGTGCCTCGCCTGCCTTTGCCCTTGCCATCCCTCTTAGCTCCCTTGGCTTATGGGGCAGATCTGAGTTTAAATTTCTACCGGTATGTTAATTGTTTAAGTTCACATCGCTGGAAGATTAAAATGTTAGCACAGTGATTTAAACTAGTTTTGGCACTACAGGCTAGGATGATATGCTTCCTTAACTTGTGAGGTCTCACCGACTGTGTGCCTTCCCGAGGAAAAGCACAGAAACAAGCTTTTTTCATCTTTTGGATTGCCATCCAGTGATCTTGCAGAAGTATTAGCGAGCAAAAATTTCACAGTTTTGATTTAGTCATCACATCAAGTAATTTCACAGCTGTGGATTGTTATCTGGCTGTGAAGATTATGATAGCTGAAAATTGTACAACCTGGAGAAGATTTTTTTTTTAAATGTCATCCCTTGAGAAACAAACAATGATTATATCTTCCATCCAGATTTCTTGATTACCCATTGAACAAACACAGGCTTGAATGATTCTTCATTAATAGCAATGGTAAAAATCCCATTGATGTGGAAGATTGTTCCACAGAAATTTTTGATGACCTATTGAGGTCATCAAAAAGTCCCTTCTAACCTAAATTATTCTATGATTCTATGATACAGTACAGTGTGATATGTCAGAGTACAGTCTGATGTTAGAATAAGGCAGTATCTGAATTAGACAATAGTTATTGTTGTAGATATCCAGAATATATTTATATAATCATATCATATGTATAATCACAGTCTGTGGAAACTGGGAAAAGTTTGCTAACATTCAGTATTTTATCACTGAAGAAATTCTGGCAAGTAAAAGCTCATGTCTGATAGAGACTGCAAACATAATTTTTAATGTGGTATCTCTCTGATTACCTTTCTAGAATTGTTGCTATTTGCTGGATCAAGTTCTCAAAGCATATAAAGAGATGAACTACTGTGTATTTCTGTCACAGGTGTGGATTACAATGTGAAAGCTATCACAGGTAGTTAATACCTAGGTAGCTCTACAACTCTGGGACACTGCTGGCCAGGAACAGCGAGACACAATGTAAAGTTTTATTTCCTTGAATCATCTGTTTAAAGATGAGTATAGGCATGTACCTAATACTGCTTTTCATGAGAGGATCAAATATAGGAATATTCCTAATAAAGCCAGTGAATTAACCATTTAGATTCTGACAGCAGTGATGTGCTGATTTGGTGCTGAGTTATCAACTGAAATAACTGCCAAGTCTGTAAAAGAGATTCATAGCAGAGCTCTTAAGTTTAGTATCGTACAACTTCTTCAGAAGGAAGACTGACTTTAAAATGCGCCTCAAATTATTTCTATAGCAGAGAATGTGTATGTCTTGTTACTTAAAAAAAAAAAAATAAAAAAATTCACTGAAGTAATCCTGTTCAAGTTCTCCAAGTTTCAGTGAGTTTTCACTGATAATTTACTTCCCTGTTTCCTCACCCATTGTATGGTTTTCTTATACTGAAAGCAAGAATTACTGTGACAAGTTTTCTACAGGAAACTTGGGAGAAGAGTCCCAAGCAGAAATCTAGCTAACTTTAGGCAGAGCTCTTGGTGAGGTGAAAATTGTTATTCCAATCTTAAAGTGAAAGAGATAAGAGAAGGTGAGATGTGCAGCTGATTATCCAGACAAATGCAGAATGAAAGCAGAAGGTGCTTTTCCAAACACTTTTTCTCCGAAGTATTTTTTGCAAATAACTGACTTACTGTTGCAGTCATCTGTAGTAGTAGTGGTGTCTGTGAATCTTCTGAATGTGAAAAGGAGGCTGATTATTCAGGAAGAATGCTAACTACAATTCATGAAATACATAGATTTTTCAAACAGGATCTGCAGTGAAGAACAGTATCACAGCTTCTCACTTTTCCAGTTTATGGAATTTTGTAATTAACATGTAAAAAAAATTGATGGGGTTTAACCTTTATTAAGAGTAGATTATTAGAAGAAACTGTATGCCAACATCCTCCTTTTGGTGTAGCTGGGAGTGGATTACTACAAAAGTTTTTGTCATATTGGTATTGCTTCTGAATAGATCCATAAACAAATTCATACTTGCAGGTACTGAAGTGTTACTAAGCAGTTTTTCAGAAAAGCTGATAGTGTCATTGTGATCCATGGTATAACAGCAGAAGACACATTCACTGCTGTCAAGCAGTATCTGATAAGCATTGAGGTAATGTGACATAACTTTAAGACTAAACTGTATTGTACTATTTTCTGCCTTCCTTGAGATAGGAAAGGTTAGCAGGACATAACATAGAAAGCACCCTGTTTCTTACATTTTTGTTAGCAATTTTTTATCAACACAGTTATCAGAAATGCTGTTTTTAGAAGCTGTATATGAAAATAATTACAGTTTTTTAAGGTTTTAAAATGAGGTTGGGGGAACTTGACTCCTTCACTTTCTCACAAAGCTGACTACTCCCATTGGATCACTGCTAACACTGGGTGGTTCTTTGGCTCAGTGAAGATAGTCATGAACAGTTTGACAAAAAAAAAAAAAAAAAGACTACAAACTTATGTCCATTCAGTGCTATAAAATTGGTTCATGGTAGACACTTTGTTTTCCTGGGGATCATTCTTTGACTGAAATGAATGTCATATTCCACACAGAGTGCCTTCTGTTAATTCTCTTTCCTTTTGCTCAGTATATGTTTGTGACTCACAGACAACATACTGAGAGTGTGAGAGGCTGAATTTGCTTGTGGCCACAGGAAAAAGTAAAAATAAAGCTGGGGCTGCTGCCTTTAAGGACTGAGTCACTAGAGAGAACAAAATGTGGCTATTGTGTACTCTTTCACGGTACCACTACTGAAAAAGTAGGGAACAAATTGGTCTGCCAAGATCATTTAGACCTATTTTACTGAGTGTGTTCTAGTGTATAATAAACTGTTTTCTGTAATGGCCAGTGGGTGTTTTTACAAGCTGAAATTAAGCAGTTGCTTAAGCAGTTGCATTTGACTAGCTGTACTGAAGAAAGAGTAATATCATGCATTTTGTAAGAAAGAGGCATCATTCAATGGATGATCTTAACAAATGGTTGTTGTAAATCAGTATGATAAAAGCTAGAGAAGAATTCAGTTTTTGATTAAAATCAAATCTTGCAGCCAAAAACTTAGTGTTTTTCAAAACTGTACTACAAAACTGACCAATTTTGTTAAGCACAAGCTGGTGCAAAGTTGAAGACATTAGTTAATTCCACTTCTTGCTGTGGTATTTGGACCACTTTATGAATGTATTTGCTACAATAATTCTAACTGTTTTCAGGAGTTTTGATTTGTGCCTATTCCACATATTTTTGTGCCTCTGCTGTATACCTCTCCACTACTTTATGTAATTTATTTGGGACAGTAGCGCCCAGATTTTGTAATTATCTTCCTTTTCATGTAATTAGAAAAGCAGTGGCTATTAAGAAATAATGTCAAAGCCAGTTTAGCATGGTATTTTTCTCTGTATCATAGTATAAAGTCTGATAGGCTTCTGTCATGGACCATTATTAAAAAACGCAAAATTGCAGTCTGTCTTTTTAATGACTTTTATCCAACTTTAATTCTGGATGTGCTTGTTAAGTACAGCAGCATGTACTTGGCTCATGTGTGATGTCTTAAATTTCTTGCTGTATTGTGACATTTGTCTGTTCTTATCTTCTTGATCTGTATTTTTTTTTTAAAGAAAACACCTCATTTGGTATTTATTCTTCAATCTACAGGAGACAACTGGTGAGAGTATATCTGTGCTTTTGTTGGGTAATAAAACTGATAGTGAAAAGGAACTTGAGGTCCCTAATGGAATGGGAGAGCATCTTACAAAGGTACTATACTTAGAAGGAAAGCCTTTACAAAACCTGAAGTTGAAGGCTTTTAAATCGAGTTTGAATGTATCTAAATTCACAGAAACACAGATTACTTCTAACTAGAAAGCTATTTTTAAGGACGAGGAATGCCGTTATACTTATCAATTAAGCTCTCAGTAATGTAACAGTTGATAATTAATCTTAGTTGTAAACTCAGCAAGATGAAAAAACAAAGGGTGAGAGGTGCTGAAGATATTTAAGAATTCATTCTCTCTTCTCCCCTTTTCCTTTGTACTCTCTTTTTCTCTATTTTCCCCTTTTTTTCTCTTTTTCTTTCTTTTTTCTTTTTCTTTCTGGATGGATTCCCAACAGAAAGATAATCTGGGGATCTTTTCTCCCTCCTACCTCCTATAAGTATAGTAGGCCATCTGTTATTCCTGTGTATAGTATGAGTAGAAGATATGGTTAAGTTTAGTATCTTTTCATCAGGTAGAGTGAAAAAATAGACTTAACGGTTTGCATCTAGTAGAGCACTAGTTATTCATGGGCTATATTTTAAGCATCATGGGAATGCGAATAGAAAAGATATATGTTTATATTCCTGTATACCATGTCCATCAGTTTTTCTTTTGAATCACTCTATACAATGCATGTAATTTGAATATCAATGCCTCCAGAATAGTCATTAATTTAGAAATAAGTCAGCCCAATATTTATAAGAAATTATTTGAGATGGTAGGGATATAGCTAAATTAATCTATTGGATTTCTTGTATGTACTTGTTTCTTCTTTGAAAATAGATTTACAGCACTGCTTGTTGGTGGTCAGAAAGGTTACTTAAAATGTAGCTGAACTGTTCTTGTTCTATAGGAAGAACTGCTGCTAGCCATTTATGTATAACTGACAGATTTAGGTCAGATCTTTTTTAATCCATGTTGATTGTTCATCCAGCCTCTTTAGTTTGTGTCCATTATTTTAATTTTATAGAGAAGTAATACCTTCCTTGAACTTAATTCCTGAAAGATTCTTCCTCTAGGAAATCTTTTATTTTCTTATCAGCATAGAAATGCTAATACTTTTGGGACCTTGGAAGCTGGGAGGGACATCAGAGTGTAACACTGAATCTTTCTGTAGGAAAAACAAAACAAGTGGAAGGTAAGTGCTAAATGGACAGAGTAGGTGTCTCGTATGTAATTTATGTCTCTTAAAATACTGCACTAGTGAAAGAAAGATTAATCATTCTAACATACAGAAGTTACAGCCCACCAAGCCATTAATTGTAACGTTATGCAAGAAAATTAAATATTTTATAAAATATTTGTCAAATGAAAGATGGTTGTAATCAAATGACTAGATTTGAATGACTCATTTATGTTTGAAGGTGCTGCTTAAAGGAGCTAAGGCAGGCATGTGCAATCCGTGGGCCTCATGATGCCCAGCACAGCAGGGAATGTGGCCCATCCCCTCCCCGCTCTGTGAAGGTGGTGGCTCTTCCCTCAGAGCAGCCCCAGGCACGCGCCCATCGCTCAGCAACAGCGAAAGTCAGTACGCTATTAAACGCTGTGTCGACTGAAAGCAGGGCATGGAGGGGCAGTGCTGCGCGGTGCTGACTCCTGTGATGGCAACGGTACATTTTGATACACAGGCTAAACACAGGGCTTTGCTCTGAAAAGCGAAGAATACACAGCTGTGCTTTTCCTTTTGATAAAGGAATTTGAAAATAGAATCATGGAATCCTTAGAGTTGGAAGGGACCTTTAAAGGTCATCTAGTCCAACTCCCTTGCAATGAACAGAGACATGCACAGCTAGAACAGGTTGTCCAGGGCCTGATCCTCGCCTTGAAAGTCTCCAGGGACAGGGTATCAAACCACATCTCTGGGCAACCTGTTCCAGTGCCTCACCAGTCTCACTGTAAAAGACTTTTTCCTTGTATCCAGCCTAAATCTGCCCTCTTTGAGCTTGAAGACCCATCCCCTTGTTCTATTACCACAGACCCTGCTAAAGAGTCTGTCCCCTTCTTTCCTGTAACTCCCCTTTAGATATTGAAAGGCTGCTATCATGTTCCCCTCAGAGCCTCCTCTCCTCCAGGCTGAATGGCCCCAGATCTCTCAGCCTGTTGTCATAGGAGGTGTTCCATCCCTTGTATCATTTTTGTAGCCCTCAACTGGATGCGATCCAACAGGTCCGTGTCTCTCCTGTACTGAGGACTTGCATCTGGATGCAGTACTCCAGAGGTGAGGCCTCACCAGCACAGAGTAGAAGGGCAGGATCACCTCCCTCGACCTGCTGGCCACGCCTCTTTTGATGTCACCCAGGATACAGTTGGCTTTCTGGGCTGGGAGGGCACACTGCTGTCTCATGTCCAGCTTCCCATCCACCAGTACTCCCATGTCTTTTTTGGCAGGGCAGTGTTCAATCCTTTCATCCCCCTGCTTGTACTGGTAGTGAGGGCTGCCTCGACCCATGTGGAAGGCCTTGTACATGGACTTGTTGAACCTCATGAGGTTCACCAGGGTCCAATGCTAAAACCTGTTGTCATGGAGTTATCTCTAGATCTATCTGTGTCTGTGACAGGGGAACAGCTGGCCCACAGGCCTGAAAAAAGTTTGGGGGGGAGAGGGTGTCATCGGTTTATGGGCTGGTTTGGCCTGGTTTAATGATTAATGGGGCAGGGGGACCCACAGACCCATGCCTGGGGAAGAGGGAGAAGGGTGGTGAGACAGGAGATGGGCCTAACAACAAAACAGCGGCAAACATCTGAGGAGGAAAGTTAATTTTCTAAATATGATATTGAAATGCAAGATAACACAGTGTGATACAATATAATTGGGATTGAGGCTAATAAATCAAATAAAATGAGAGAGAGAGAGAGTCCAAAACCAAAGGCCTTACTCTAATGCTGAAGGTGAGACGGCCAGGGAGCACACAACTGCAGACAAGTGGGAAGGGAAAAACAAAAGGAGACGTTTTGTGACTTGCAGAAGGTTTTTATCTTTTCCTTCTGAATGGAAAATGGAAATGGAATGAGCGAGCCTCCTGGAAGATGTAGTTCTCTTTCTCTTCTGAGAAACAGGTACCCAGAAATACTGACAATCTATGAAACTAGAGCATTAACTCTTTAACTCTCAGTGCTCTACATGGTGTTATGATGTGGAATACAGATAACAAAAGTTATAAAACCGTGACACCTGTCTAGACGTCTCTGAATGGCTTCCATCCCTCAGGCATGTAAACTGCGCCCCCACAGCTTGGGGTCTCAAGCCTGCAAAGACCATTTTTTGTTGCTATAGGTACATGACCTGGGATTCCTGGGTTCCCCTTGGCTGCATGAGTTATTGAAGAATGGGGACCTGGAAGGGACGATGGTCCCATTATTAAATCCCGTTTGAAAATGGCTGAATTTTTGAATAAATGAGAACAAACTTTCCTAACTGAGGAAAGAGTAGCATCTGCTGTAGTACAGCGGCTACTACTATTAATGTGTATCATTACTCCGAGGAAGGACTGAAAGACGAAAACGAGCTTTTAAAGGCAACTGCCAAATGAAACATCTCTGATGGAGCAAACTGATTTACCTTCAAATGGCATTTCCCTTCTGAAATTAAGAACTATATCATTAGAATGGGAAAAGGACTTAGAGCAGCAGGATCCTTGGATCCTGGTTGAATCTAAGAATAAAAAGAAAGCCAAGCAGACTAAAATCCAACTAGAGGATCTGGGAACCTCAGGTCCTCTAGAACTAAGACCAGTAGTAACTCAAAAAACAAAGTCCAAGATAGACCAGTGGGGCTGTCACCTGAGGTGTGGCCCCCTGCCCACGCCACATTACATGTAATGGTGTGCTGGCACATAGCTGTCAAACTCATGGATCTGTTACAACGATTTAAGCAAAAACCATGAGAGAGCATACCAGCTTGGCTCTTGAGATTATGGGACCCGGGGGCTGAAAGTGTGGTTATTAATGGTCCCGAGATTTCTAAACTTGCATCCATTACCAGCCCTCAGACAAAGACTGTATGCAACTGTGATACACAATGAGGAGAATCATTCACTGATTCAATAGATAATGATGGTGTGTAGAATCATGTGGCCAAACAAAAGTGATGTACCAATAAATACTGGTCTGTGGACTTAAATGGAGGAACTTCAAAATTATATCAGATAACTGGGAATGAAGGAGGCAATTTATGCTTTTGAGAATCCTGGTTAAGATTTTGGCAGGGATGAGGGACCTCATCTTGCAGCAAGCTCCTCCCCACCAGTATGGCACATACTGAACCCTTCAGTAGCCTCGGAGGCCATTATCCAACAAGCCGTCCAGTTGGTGGCTGATCTAGGGGAGACAGAGCACCTTCAGACCAGGCACAATATCTAGACATTGGAAGGGGCAGAAGTCCTGCCCATAACTAAAACTAGGAGATCCACCCCATGTACTTCTAAGCTGGGACCAATAAGGGTATCCTGAAAGCAGATGTTCAGTGATTTAATGTGGGCTGGGGTTCAATTTGCAAAAATTGATCACCAGCCCAATCATGTTCTCCTCCAGCTATGGAGGCAGTTGGATCAAAAGTTTAAAAACGTCACCCAAAAAGCAGGGCTAAGAATTACTGAAAAAATACCAATGAGAACATGGAACCTGGAAGATTTTATAATTCCCAAGAAAAGGAAAAAGCTTCCTGAAGTGACTTGGACCACTCTGTCTGAGCCACCTGAAGAAAAAGAATTGGCAATTGGACTGTTACTTGTGTGACAGGGAATGCTAGCCCTCCTGTACCTAGGGACCCCAGACAAGACCAGAGGCCCTATGTTGTATTGACTAATTTTTGGTCCCAAAAGAACATATAGTAAGTTATGGCATTAGTAGACAAGGGCACAGAAACCTTGATTATTTATAGTGATCCAACTAAATTCTATGGAGGTAAGGTGATGACTGGTGAGTTCAGGGGACAGATCATTCCCATAACCCAGACATGGTTGAAGTTGGGGGTTGGGCATATCCCACTCCTGGTGTATAAGGTCTCTATTGCCCCAGTCTGGGAGTACATACTGGGCACAGACATACTATGGGGTCTGACTCTCCAGATGACTGTGGGATAGTTCAGAATGAGAGAGATGTATTAGTATCCAGGTGGTGCAGGCGATATTAAGAGGCCATGTGAAAGATGAACCTATTCACTTGCCAAATCCATGCCGGATTACTAATACTAAACAGTATAGACTCCCAGAGGGGCAAGAGGAAATCTCAAGAATGGTGCAGGAACTAGAAAAGTAGGGATCATAAGACGTGCACATAGCCCATAAAATTCCCCCATATGGTCATTACGAAAGTCAGACGGCACATGGAGAATGACAGTAGATTACAGAGAGTTAAATAAGGTAATTCATGCTGCTGTACCCAATATTGCCTCCCTGATGATCACATTGAGTAGGGAGATAGAAACCTAACATTGCATCCTAGGCTTGGCAAATGGATTCTTCAGTATTACCATCCAGAACTTCAAGAAGAATTGCAAGATCAGTTTGCGTTTATATGGGTTGGCAGGCAGTGGACCTTTCAGGTCCTGCTGCAAAGGTATGTGCATTCACCTACATATTACAGAATCACAGAATCATAGGGGTTGGAAGGGACCTCCAGAGATCATCGAGTCCAACTCCCCTGCCAAAGCAGGTTCCCTACACCAGGTCGCACAGGTGGGCGTCCAGGCAGGTCTTGAATATCTCCAGAGAAGGAGACTCCACAACCTCCCTGGGCAGCCTGTTCCAGTGCTCTGTCACCCTCACTGTAAAGAAGTGCGCAAGAGCGCACATTTGTGCGGAACTTCCTATGCTCTAGTTTCTGGCCGTTTCCCCTTGTCCTGTCTCCACATACCGCTGAAAAGAGTCTGGCCTCGCCACTTTTCCCCCCACACCTTAGATATTTATAGACCTGGATCAGGTCCCCTCTCAGTCGTCTTTTCTCAAGGCTAAACAGACCCAGTTCACTTAGCCTTTCTTCATAGGGGAGATGCTCCAGGCCTTTCAGCATCCTTGTGGCCATCCGTTGGACTCTTTCCAAGAGATCCCTGTCTTCTTTGTACTGGGGAGCCCAGAACTGGACACAGTACTCCAGATGAGGCCTTACCAGGGCAGAGTAGAGGGGGAGGATCGCCTCCCTTGAGCTGCTGGCCATGCTCTTTTTAATGCACCCCAGAATGCCATTGGCCTTTTTGGCCACAAGGGCACACTGCTGGCTCATGGCCAACCTGTCGTCCACCAGGACACCCAGGTCCCTCTCTGCAGAGCTCCTCTCCATCAGGTCATCCCCCAACCTGTACCGCTGCATGCAATTATTCCTCCCTAGGTGCAAGACTCTACACTTGCTTTTGTTAAACCTCATCTGGTTTCTTACCGCCTAGCTCTCCAGCCTGTCCAGGTCTCGCTGAATGGCAGCACAGCCTTCAGGTGTGTCAGCCAGTCCTCCCAACTTCGTATCATCAGCAAACTTGCTGAGGGTGGCCACTATCCCCTCATCAAGGTCATTCATGAAGATGTTGAACAAGACCAGACCCAGCACCGACCCCGGTTATATTGCCATAACCTAGTGGCTCATGACCTAGCAGATTGGAATAATCCTAATAACATCAAACTGTACTACTATATTGATGATCTCACGCTGACATCTGTCTCACTGGAGGCATTACGAAAGGCAGTAAATCCACTGACTATTCATTTACAAGAGAACGGGTGGGCTATAAACACAGAGGTGCAAGGATCAGGTCTGTTGGTGAAATTCCTGGGTGTAGTGGGTTGGGAAAGACCAAAGTACTATCTAATGACATGGTTGAGGCGTTCCCAGTCCCTACTGCGCCAAGGCAGCTGCAAGAATTTTTGGGTATACTGGGATGTTGGCATTCCTTTATACCCCACTTAGCGCAGCTGCTGAGGTCTTTATACTGACTCACGAAGAAAGGTGAAAAATGGGACTGAGGGAGAACAGAACAAGAGGCTTTCCAGCAAGCAAAACTAGCTGTTAAACAGGCTCAGGTGCTGGGTATATCCAATCCTAGTCTTCCAGCAGAACTGGATGTCCATGCAACTCAGGACAGGTTTGGCTCGGGCCTATGTCAGCACCAGAATTCTGTTTGAACCCCAATTGGGTTCTGGTCTTAGGTCTGGCATGGAGCAAAAGAGAAGTGTAATATGATTGAGAAACAATTATTGGCTGCCTACTCCACGTTACAGGCAGTAGAGCCAATAACTCAAACATCTGAAGTCATAGTTAAGATGACTTTGCCAATTCAGGGGCAGGTGAAAGATCTGACCCATCTTCCTAAGCAAGGGGTGACCCAAGCTCAGACAGTGGCACAGTGGGTTGCCTGTCTCAGCCAGAGGAGTAGTCTGTCTTGGTCACCATTGAAAGAAGAGCTTCAGAAGATCCTAGGCATGGTGATGTATCACAGACACGCACCAGAAGAAACAATGGTTGCTCCACCAGAGGAGAGTCTCATTCAGGAAGGGAAATATCCCATTCCTGAAGATGCCTCGTACATGGATGGGTCCAGCAAGGGTAACACAAGCAAGTGGAGAGCAGTGGCATACCATCCCTCCACTGAAACAATCTGGTTTGAAGAAGACAATGGTCAGAGTAGCCAATGGGCAGAACTTCTAGCCGTGTGGATGGTTATAACCAAGGAACCAAGGTGACGGTATACTGAATATCTGCAGAGATAGTTGGGCTGTGTACCAGGGGCTCGTTCTTTGGATTGCACAGTGAGCCACCCAGGAATGGACTGTTCACGCCTGACCAATCTGGGGCAGAGGTATGTGGTTAGACGTATGGAATGTGGTTAAACACAGGACCATCCATGTTTACTATGTTTCTGGCCACCAGTCTCTGCAGACACCAGGAAATGATGAAGCTGACACACTGGCTCAAGTTCGATGGATTGAGGATTCATTCTCTGAGAACATTGCCTGCTGGTTACATCAGAAGCTGCGGCATGCTGAATAAAAGACAATGTGGGTATCTGCTAAAGCATGGGGGCTGCCCATTCAACTCTCTGATGTTGTCTAGTCATGCCAAGACTGTAATGCTTGCTCCAATATGAGACTGAGACCGTTGCCCAAAACAACAGCCCATCTTGCTTGAGGACACAGTCATCTCCATCAAAGGCAGGTCGATCACATTGGGCCCCTCCCTCAGCCTGAGGGGGTGAGATATGCCCTGACCTGTGTCGACACAGCAAGTGGGCTAATGCAGGCCTATCCAGTGCCAAGAGCAAACCAGGCATATACCATCAAGTCGCTCACCAAGATGATGGCTGCCTATGGGACACCTCAAGTCATTGAGAGTGACCAAGGGACTCATTTCACTGGTGCAATGATACAGAGCTGGGCAGAAGAAAACAACATTAAGTGGCTATTCCACCTGCCATATAATCTGACGGGGGCAGACCTTATTGAATGCTACAGTGGTATTCTTAAGGCTGCCCTGAAGACAGACTCTCAGTTTCTGCAGGAGTGGGCAAAGACACTCTACAGAACCCTGCAGGACCCAAATGAAAGGCCTAGAGATGACAGGCCCAGTGCCCTGAAGATGCTATAGACAACATGGGCATCCCTGCTTGGAATCCAAATTACAGGCACCGATAATCACGTAAGACCCCAAATTAGCAATGAAACTAATCTTCTGCTCCCTGCCCCTGAAAACAAGAACCAGGTAAAAAATAGAATGGCCTTGGAAGGTGCAAGTTTTCATCGCTAAGAGGACCTTAATCATGTCCTTATGGCAAATCAGGACCACCCACTTGGTACCCAGTATAGTTATGCAGCCTCAGATATTGGGCCAAAGGGCATGGTGGAGATGGCTGGGACATGTCCCAGAGCAAGCCAAAGTGTTGACGCAAGATAGGAACACGGCCTGTATCTTGCCCTGGGGGGCAGACCTTCTGATACCTCTCAAACATCTGTGCTACTCCCTATGAGTCTCTTTGAGTGCACAGGATCACTTGGAGGAGCAATAGGACATCAAGATGCTCCAGTGTCACTATAAGATCAGTGACACCTGGTGGTGGGTTGGAGATCCCTGTCTGCCTGATGCTTTCTAAAGGTAAGTGGATTTTTTTTCCTTTGTTTCTGTGTCTACAGCTGCTGCATTGAGCATATCTTCACTTGCTATAGCCTAGGACTTTGTTACTCTGCTCTCATCGCTGTGCTTTCCATCCTATTATAGCTTTACATTCACATCATTGTTTTTTGGCAATGTTGCAACATTGTTGTAAAGGATGAAGTACAGGAAGAGTGGAACTTCATTAGAAATCTCTGATGAACACCTTGAGACCTCACTAAGACTTACAACCACTGCCTTCAAATAACAGTGGCGTGTTAGTTACACAGAAAACGAGGTTGAATATCCCACTGGTTTTATGTTTTTGTTCTTCTCTCTTTTCTTAATGTTTTAAGAAAAATATTTAAAATTAATGTTTTGTTACTTATGTATTAATTATGTTGTATGTTTTGTGAGTGCTACTCTGAAAGTAATGCCTCTTGATGTATTA
Source organism: Pavo muticus (assembly GCA_016647715.1). Taxonomy (NCBI): domain Eukaryota; kingdom Metazoa; phylum Chordata; class Aves; order Galliformes; family Phasianidae; genus Pavo; species Pavo muticus. The sequence goes on from JACDJE010000897.1 coordinate 65,227, forward strand.
AGTTGTCACATGAGGTCAGAGTCAAATATTAGTTGTATGGCAGGAGAAGTTGAAATTTCCCACCAGTATTTCATTGTTTTGTTGCTGTGTGACAGATGGCAGCAGAGGGGTAGTCTGACAGAATGGTGACTGACATGGAAGTAGGTATGAAACAAAGGTGTGTCACTGAATTCCTCCATGTGGAAAAAAAAAAAAAGGCACCCAGTGACATTCATCAGCACTTGCTGAATGTTCATGAAGACCAAACAGCAGGTGTGCATACAGTGAGGCAGTGAGTGGTGTGTTTCAGCAGTGGGGATGGTGGGTCACCTCTGCTGGTGTAAACTGTTATGAGTGCAGCATGCAGGCTCTTGTCCATTGCTGGAGAAAATGCATAGCTAATGGTGGTGACTAAGTTGAAAAATAGTGTTTTGTAGCTGAGAATTTGCTCTATCAAATAGTGTTATTGTGCTCTTTGTAGCTGTTGTCATTTCCAGGCGTCACACTTTTAATGACTTTTGTTATTTGTATTCCACATCATAACATCATGTAAAACATAGGGAGTTAGAGTTAATACTCCAGTTCCGTGGACTGATGATTTTCTGGATACCTGGTTCTCAGAAGAGAACAACAACTACGTACCCCAGAGGACTTTGCGTTCAGAGGGAAAGATAAAACTTGCAATTTATGGGACTCTCTCTCTTTTTCACTGCCTGGCAGTGTGTGGGTGTGCTACCCAGCCATTTCACCTTCAATTCAGAGTAAGGCCTTCAGTTTCGGACACTCTCTCTCTCTGGGTGGTGGGGTCCGTTATATTAAAGACTGTTTTGATGTTGAATAGCTTGGGGTTGGGAATGATAAAGTTGAGCGTCTACGGGTAAGAATCAGGGGGAAGGCCTGTAGGGGCGACATCTTGGTGGGGGTCTGTTATAGACCGCCTAATCAGGATGAAGAGATGGACAAGGCATTCTGTGAGCACCTTGAGGAAGTCACGCAATCGCCAGCACTTGTTCTTGTGGGAGACTTCAACTTACCTAATATATGTTGGAAATATAATACAGCGCAGAGGAAGCAGTCCAAGAGGTTTCTAGAGTGTGGAAGATGATAGCTTCCTTACACAGCTGGTACGAGAGCCTCCCAGGGGTGATGCCCTGCTGGACCTGCTCTTCAGTAACAGTGAAGGACTGGTGGGAGATGTGAAGGTTGGGGACTGTCTTGGGCAGAGCGACCATGAAATTGTAGAATTCTCTATTCTTGGAGATGTCAGAAGAGTGGCTAGCAAAACTGCTATCTTGAACTTCCAGAGGGCAGACTTTGACCTGTTCAGGACTCTTGTAGCACGGGTCCCTTGGGAGTCCATCTTTAAGGGTAAAGGGGTCCAGGAAGCCTGAACGCTCCTCAAGATGGAAATCTTAAAGGCACAAGAACAGGCTGTCCCTGAATGCCGTAAGGCGAGCCATAGGGGAAGAAGACCGGTGTGGATGAACCGGGAACTATTGTTGAGACTCCAGAAGAAAAAGAGAGTCTATGTCCTCTGGAAGAAGGGACAGGCTACTTAGGGAGATTACAAGGAAGTTGCTAAGGTATGCAGGGAAGAAGTTAGGAAGGCAAAAGCCCAACTTGAACTCAGATTGGCCACTGCAGTAAAAGAGAATAAGGAATCCTTTTACAAATATGTCAGTGGCAAGAGAAAAACCAAGGAGAATTTCCATCCTTTGCTTGATGCAGTAGGGAATGTGACCACTGAGGATAAGGAGAAGGCTGAGGTCCTCAACGCTTTCTTTACATCTGCCTTTAATAGCCAGATCAGCTATCCTCAGGACACTTGCGTAAAGTGATCTGATCTGGAAGTCTGGGATGCTATGCAGAATACACCCCTGGTGATTGAAGTGGAGACAGTTAGAGAGCTCCTCCTCCATCTGGACTGTCACAAGTCCATGGGACTGGACGGGCTCCATCCTAGGGTGCTGAGGGAGCTGGTGGGGGTGATTGGCGAGCCACTCTCGGCCATCTACCAGCGCTCCTGGTTATCTGGAGAGGTCCCAGAGGATTGGAGGCTTGCCAATGTGATTCCCATCTACAAGAAGGGCCGTAAAGAGGATCTGGGGAACTACAGGCCTGTCAGCCTGACCTCAGTACCAGGGAAAGTTATGGAGCAAATCATCTTGGGTGAGATCACACAGCACTTGTGTGGCATCCGGGGGATCAGGCCCAGCCAACATGGATCCATGAAAGACAGGTCGTGCTTGACCAACCGCATCTCCTTCTACAACTGGGTGACCGGACTTGTAGACGAGGGAAAGGCTGTTGATGTAGTCTACGTAGACTTCAGCAAAGCCTTTGACACAGTTTCTCACAGTATTCTCCTGGGGAAACTGGCTGCCCGTGGCCTGGACAGGTATACCCTTCTTTGGGTAAGGAACTGGCTAGAGAGCCGTGCCGAATGGGTAGTAGTTAATGGAGTTAAGTCCAGCTGGTGACCCATTAAAAGTGGTGTCCCCCAGGGGTCAGCAGTGGGGTCCATCTTGTTTAATATCTTTATTGATGACCTAGATCAGGGGATTGAACTTATCCTCAGTAAGTTTGCAGAGGACACCAAGTTGGGAGCTGGTGTCAATCTGCCTGATGGTAGGGAGGCCCTTCAGAGGGATCTAGATAAGCTGGATCGCTGGGCTGAGGTGAATGGGATGAGGTTCAACAAGGCCAAGTGCTGGGTCCTGCACTTTGGCCACAATAATCTCATGCAGTGCTTGTTATAGGCTTGGGGATGAGTGGCTGGATGACTGTGAAGAGGAAAGGGACCTGGGGGTGTTGGTTGATGCTTGGCTGAACATGAGCCGACAGTGTGCCCAAGTGGCCATGAGGGCCAACGGCATTCTGGCCTGCATTAGAAATAGTGTAGCCAGCAGAGAGGTAATCATCCCCCTGTACTCAGCACTGGTGAGGCCACAACTTGAGTATTATGTTCAATTTTGGGCCCCTCACTACAAGAAAGACATTGAGGCCCTGGAACTGAGGTGTCCAGAGAAGGGCAATGAAACTGTTGAGGGGTCTGGAGTACACGTCTTATGAGGAGCGGCTGAGGGAGCCGCTTGTTTAGTCTGGAGCTGATTGTTTAGTCTGGAGAAGAGGAGGCTCAGGGGAAATCTCATTGCACTCTACAACTTCCTGAAGGGAGGTTGTGATGAGGAGGGGTTTGGCCTCTTCTCCCAGGCAACAAACAAGACCCGAGGAAATGGCTGCAAGTTGTACCAGAGGAGGTTTAGATTAGACATAAGGAAAAACTTTTTCTCTCAGAGAGTGGTCAGGCACTGGAATGGCCTGCCCAGGGAGGTGGTGGAGGGTGGAACCCTGGCAGCGTTCAAGAGGCATCTGGATGAGGAGCTACAAGATATGGTTTAGTGGCTTGTGGTAGTAATGGTAATGGGTGGATGGTTGTACTAGATGATCTTGTAGGTCCTTTCCAACCTTGTGATTCTATGATTCTATGATTCTATGATTCATGTTATTTGATTTATAAGCCTCAGTTCCAATTATATATTGTATTATATTGTGTTATCTTGCATTCCCATATCGTAATTAACTTTCCTCTCAGATCGTTGCTGCTATTCTGTTTTTAGGCCCATTTCTCTACTGTCACGGTTTTGTGATTTTGGTTTTTCAGTGTTCCACATCATAACATCATGTAGTGCATTGGGAGTTAAAGTGTTAACACTCTAATCCAGCTACCTGTTCCTACATGTCATCGAGGGACGGGCTGGGGGTGGTGCTGCTTCTTTGGATTCCCAACGAAGAGGCAAGTGCTCCGTTAACTCTCTCTCTCCACTTTGTTTGATTTATCCATCTCAATTAGATTGTATTATATTATATTATAGATAGTAAAATAAGTTTACCTCCCCAGAAGTCTGTTCGTTTTCTTTCCTTTCCTTTTCCCTTTCCCTTCCTCTTTGGGGGGGGGCTGGGAAGGGTGTCCTTGGGCCCACTGTCCCTGTCATGGGCATAGACTGGTCCAGGTAACCCTGTGACATCTACCCTTCTCCTTTTCCACTTTTCTTGGGGCATGTGTCTGTGGTTCCCCTGCCCCATTAGTCACAAAACCTGGCCGAACCAGCCCATAAACTGTTGACACACTCTCCCGTTTTTGGGCCTGTGGGCCTGATGTCCCCCTATCATGAACACAGGTAGATCTAGAGATAACTCCATGATAGTTATTGGTGGAGAATGTGGGCAATCTGGACTGAATCTGAACCTTTTAACGTTAGCAGAAAAATAAAGGATTTATTTAAGTTAGAGAGTTGCAGAGTGCTGTAGCTAGCTTTGACCTTCATAGATTAGACTGTGGTGGTCTGCCATACTCTGGACGCTGTACCAAGTTTTTTTCCTTTTAGCCACTGCCAGCTATGAATCTGTTCTTTATTTTAGGAGCACTCTATAAAGGATTAAAGACCATTATGTTTTTTGGAACTTATCGGTTTCTTATTAAGTTCATCATGTTTTGTTTTGGAGTTGTATATGTATATAACCAATTAAGAGCACTGATGGATTCACCTGCCTAGTACCTATAAGCAATGCTGTATGATTTGAACATTAACAATTACATCCCAGAGGGGGTAGCTAATTTTACAAACAGCTCGATGTTTAGACCAGTTTCCAGGTTCTCTTCTTGGTTCCTTATGCATTTTTGGAATGCTGAATTAATGGTCATGTTATTAATTCCCCTGAATTTGTTCCTCCTAATAATAATTTATATTATGTGGAGTGTATGGGAACTGTTGAATCATGGCCTGAACCTCTGATTGACCACCT
>JACDJE010000901.1:0-13121 GCA_016647715.1 Pavo muticus
CTTGCCATGTGTGCCTTGTTTTGGGTGTCCAGCCAAGGTATTTCTATTGTGTGTGTCTCGTGTGGTATATATAAGCTTTTCTATCTGCGCAATAAAGTTCGTTGTTGTTGGTTCGTCGTTCGTTGTTGTTCGTTGTTGTTCGTTGTTCGTTCATTCGCTCTCTCTCTCTCTGTTTGCTGCTAACTTGACTCGAGTCATTCCTGATCGCCGGCTCCCTCCCCGACATAGAAATTCCATAGAAAAGACATGATATAACTATTTTAGTATATTTAGCCTGCCTGGCTCGCCAAATGTGAGGTTAACAAGATTGCAAGTTGACAAGTATACAGAGAAGTTAGGCAGGTAAGAATAGTTAAATATATAAGAAAAGGTGCACACCGGTGTTGTAGGCTCGCAAGAAACTCCACAAGGAGCGATCTCCAGGAAGAGATCCTTCCTTAGTGGCAGTCAGCCCTTAAATGGGGTCTAGGAGAGGTGGAGCCTGGCTCCCATGGCTGACTCAGCGCTTGCCTCAGGTGGTCAATCAGAGGTTCAGGCTGTGATTCAACAGTTCCCATACAGTCACCTAAATACATCCAATAAGGACCGGCTTTCCGGTGCTCTTGATGGATTACATCAGATGGCCACAGAATCTGGTAAGTTGGGATGTATTTTTATTTTAAATAAGGATATAAAGTTTTGATGAAAACAAGTGAGGTAAACAGAAGTGCCAAATACAAAGCAGCGTGATTCTTCTCTGTAAATACCCGAATCTATCACTAGCATTCATTTGTGTCATGTACAGTCACTGGAGTTACAAAGTGTATTTCTCAGTTGTGCATCTCTCCTTCTCACTGTCAGCAACCCCAGCACTGAGTTATGAGATGTTTTGTAGCGAGATGAGTGGCAGAAACATTTCCTTAAAGATTTTTCTTCCTCTCAAGGTCTTTTTCTGACCATATGGTTAGCGTAGTTTTACTCTTTGTAGAGTAATAATCATAGCTTTGCTTGGTAATAAAGTAATTAAGAAACAGACAACTGTAGACATGAAACCTGAGCAGGATTGGTGGTATCTGGCGTGACTTGGAAGAATTCCACCAGCAGTGCATCCAGCAGTAGTTGTTTTGAGATGCTAGGTGCCTCGGTTTGGAAGGATAATGGAGTAACGTTGTGAGAGGGTCACGTTTTGCCATGTTGCTTCTCATAGAGGATCCTCCTTGGAGAAGGAGGAGTAATGCTTAATTGAATGGACATAGGACTGGGAATTGATTTCTCAGCAGCTGGAGAGAAGGCTTTCTGCTGTGCTTTTCTCTTTGGTAGAATCAGTTGTCCATACACAAGTCGCTGTCTGCTTCTGTTCTGTAGCACTAACTGACCAAAGCACTGGACTGTTCTGACAAAACATACCTCTAAGTGCTAGACACGAGCTGGACTGTAAACCTACAGCATGCCTTCTGTCACTTTGATTTGTCTCTTTGGTTGCTGACCATATCTCTGGGGGCTTACTGACAGGCAGGAATGTGTTCAGGATGGCTTTTTGGTGCACACCCTGCAGACACAGACTGCACGGGCTGCTGCCTCTTCACACAGTGCCACTTCTGCACTGCAGGCATTTGCTGTTGGTCAGTTTGTTCATCTGACAGTGCCAGCTAGCAATTGCCCACAGATACTGTTGCCCTCAGTGTATAGTGTAATGCTTGGTGAGACATACTCTGCGTCAGGAGGATGGCACTGGGTGGTTTGTAGGTGCAGCCAATGCCACGCCATTCCTAGTTCTGCCTGAGTTGTGCACCATGTGCCCAGAACCAACCCAGTTATTCTGTTGTTCTCACAGTTGTGTATAAAGCCCTCAGAAGCCATCAGTCACCGGTCTACTTTGTTCTGCCCCAGCTTCTGTGGAGCTCTTTTAACACCCTTTTCTTTTGCAGGTCCCTTACAGCCCTTCCTGGCAGCCTGCAGTAACGAGTCCTTTTTCCATCATTGCTCGGCCTTGCTTCATAACTCCGGGCTAGACATGCCAAATATGGAGAACCTCCTGGCTGTACTGCAACGCCTCTCTGCTATAAGGTAATCCCTTCTTGCCATTATTCTCTTGGCTATTGTACAGATCAGTGCACGTGGGAACCTTTCTCTTCCTCCTTCTTCCAAACCTCTGCTTTGCTGTTTGCTTGCCCCAGTGCGGACAGTGCTGGGCGTTCTTTGTTAGCAGTTACCTGTCGGTGACAGACATTTTACTTGGTAAAAACCTCTGGACATTTACTCTTGCATGTGACAGTGGAGATCGACAAAGCTGACATTTTCCAGATAAAGCACAATTTATAGCCATGATGCAGTTCAGGCTTTTGGGGGATTGTTAAACTTTAGAAGAGAGGTTTCCATTGCTTACTGGTGATTGGTTGATTGTAACAGATCTTTATTTAGCAGTGGAAGCGTGCTGCTGGGTTTCGTGGTGCGTTACTTAATGGGATTGTTTCGTTTCCCAGAGGAGGCACATGAGCTCAGCTGTTGTCTCCCTTAGAGTTCATTATTTCCAGAGCTCTGGGATTTGTTGGGTTTTCTTAGGAACAAATCTGAACTCTGGGAAAGCAGTGTTTTCCTGTGAAATACCCTGGTTTGAATCACAGCTGTCATTGGGAGTAAACTAAAAGTAAAGTTAGCTCAGAAATCCAGATGGTTTTTAATTATTGCTTTTAATGAAGACGATCTTACAGCCAGTGCCGTGAATCTTTTTAACTGGACTTTGAAATACTCCTGAAAGTGAATCCTTTCTTTTTATCGCTGTTTTTGTGGCAGTCATTGTTATGTTTGCCTGGATTTTCTGAACGTGTCCCATTTCTGAAATCGTGCTTCTCATTGGGGAAATCCCCTCACAACCTTTCCTTAGGTTTTCATTATACGGTGTCTCAATAGCACTTAGTCAAGGGGAAGCACAGAACCTGATGATTTTTGCCCAGATTTTTCTCTCTGTACCTTGAGAACTTTCAGCGGAGAGGCAGAATTATATGAAACTGCCAAAGTAATGCAAGTTTTTCCTCCTAAAATAAGTTATTTTCTGTGAAGTCTTTCCTGTTTTGTTGAAACTCACCAATGTTCAGTGACCAAATGTCAACTGTTTTATGCAGATTTCAGGAGCAATAAGGAGACGTTTGAATTGTTTCAACTCCGTGAACTGATGGAAGATCTGCAGAAGACGACAGACCCAGTTCACTCAACCATCTGTACCAACCTAAATTCTGCTGTGTCAAATCTGGGAGCAGACACAGCTCACTAGCAGCATCTGCCAATCCAGCTCTTGCTGTGTATCACTGCCCAAAGTGCTGCACCACTGGTGGAAGTTACTGCCAGAAATAAATTGTTCCAATCCTCAGTGCGCTGTACATTTCTTTGTTTCACGTGGAATTTCACCGGTATATCCATCATTCATGAATGGGAAAATGAAGAAGAGAATTTTAGGGATTAAAACCAACTTTTGAGGAAATAAACCTGATATGTCAGATGTGCAGTTTTCATTTGTTTTCATTACCGAAGTGCTCAGCATTTGCTCTTTGCCTTTGTTTACGGAACATCTGTATTTTCTCCTCCTTTACATGATGTTTGCACATCAGTGCTTGGTTTTTCACGTGTGTGCACATAGGCGCACCAGCTCTGCTTTAGAAGCTCATGGGCCTGCAGGAGGCACGTGGCTGTGAGCTCACTGCTGGCTCCAGAGTTGATGGGCTGCCACGGTTTGATGCACGACAGGGGAAGGAAGCCCCTTTGTCCCCCTTTCTGGGAGAGGGAAAGCAAAACAACACCATTAAGATAAGGAGAGAGAACAAATTTACTACTGGTGGTACAAGAGTGTAAGATGATAATAAAAAGGGCTACAATTAATAACTCCAGAGAACAATGCCTCTCTCTCCCACTTGAAACTAAGGTACAGATGGGTCACAGGGGTACAAAAGCAGAGTGCAGCAGACGCAGCGTTCAATGGCACGGGGTGGTGCAGAGTGCAGTGGCCAGGTCCTGAGACTCATGCCGCTCCCTGGGCAACCTCAGGTGTCAGCAACACCAGGAGAATGTGGAGCACTGCCTCTAAGAGCAGCAATGCTGCGATGGGAGCTTGGTGGGCCTAAGCTGCGCAGTTTCTACTCTGGACCAGAAGTCGTGCAGCAGCTCATGGAATGCTGCTGGACAAATCAGGCCGTGCACACTTTGTGTGCACTTAATAATCGTGATAATTTATTGATTGAGTGCAACGAGAGTGGAGTGCCGAGTTGGGTGGCACTTGGAGTGCTGCCCTGTAACACCGGCCACAGCAGCTGCTGCCTTCTGCTGCTCCTCCTCTCAGTCCTTCAGCTGCAGCTTCTGCGTCATCTCCACGAGGCTGTTCACTGCGGAGGACTGGAAAGAAAGAAAGAAAGCAGGTGTACAAATTAGACACCACTTCCCTTGGGACTTTACAGTCTCTTTCATGTCTGGCAGACTGAGGCCCTGAGAACAACAAGAGCGCATGTCTGTGTTCACCAAGGACTCACCTCTGCATGTGCAGCGGCAGCTCTCAGAGAAGCCTTCAATTCCCCTCTCCTCTCTTTTTGTTATCTTCTCACTATAAAGGAAGAAAAAACCCCTCATTTTGGCAACAGCAAAAATGTGGAAAAACGGGTACCATAAAACCGATGACAGAAAAAAGACAAAAGAAATCCGACTAGGAAGCCTCTCAGTGAATGACATTTCCAGTGGGACGTGCAGAAGACCATTGTGGATTTAATGGGAAAAGATGGGGTTACATATTCTGGCACGTCCTTGCCTTTGGACTTTGCAGCCTTCAACTCTTTTTTACCGTCCACAGAGAAGGAAAAAGCAAAGCAAACGCAGCGTGCTTAATAAGGGAAGCACCTCAGCAGGGCGGGTACCACAGCACCTTCTTACCTCTTCGCTTTGAGGTCCTTAACCTCGTCTGCTGTGCTGGGGCAGGCCCAGGGCACGCTGATGGAGCAAACCACAAACTTCTGGTCTTCAAGCATAGTTTCTTCAATTTGCCTCTCTGCTGCTACAACGGTGTGCCATTTCTGCAGTCAGCACAGATCTGCAGTGTCCTTTCCTCTCTCCTCCATCACACACACCCCTGCATGCAGCCCTATTTAGAGGCAGGTACCCACACCACAGCTCACAAGAGCTTCTCACCTGGGGAGGCTTTCGGTTTCCCCCATGCCCAGCACCATTCCATGGACGCGCAGGCTCCGTCCCTAAAACAAAATACCATTTGCTGATTCAACAGAAACCAGTAGCATTGTCCTGTTAGCCCATGTCCACCCCCAAATAAACAAAAAGACACTGTTTTACAGCCAAAACAGAACCTGATGTTTAAACTGCAGTGCGCTTACACAAAGCATTACTGGTCTCATGCCTGCTCAGATGGCAGCAAAGGAACCCCGGTCTGACAGCTCTGCATTCTGCAGAGCAAAGGTGCAGCAGCAGCCAAAATGCTATCAGATGCAAAAGTTGAGAAACATTTTTTGGCTCTAAGACGAATTGCATTCAACTCTAAGCACCATCATTCATACACAGACTTCTGTCTCACTACTGCCATCCACTGCCGGTTGTTGGCCTCACTAATGCTTCCACAGTGGCTTACTTGACATCCCCTACAGCACTGCACCCGCTCACAGGTAATATTCAAAACTAATTCTTCCATACTTCATGACAGAGGACTGAAGAGACTGACTTTTGCACAGCGGTAAGGACGGTCCGTCCCCATCGCGTCCCACTGTGCGCTGAAAGGCACTGTTGGATCTCTGCTGGCTGCTGTTCCCAAGTGCTTCTGCACTTTCATCGTAAGCAAAGGAAATGGACACCTCCTAGATCCAAATTTTAAGAAACCAACACAAGGGTCACCCAGTGAGGTTATCTGAAGTAAAATAATAGAAACTAAGATGACTCTTGTGCAGCCATCTTGGGTCACCCTCTCACTCAGGCACTGCACAGTCAGACCAAGATGTTGCCTCTGGGCTGCCTCCAGCTTGGAGGCTGGAAGGGTTTGGGCTTCCAAACAATCAGAAAGCATTTGGATGAGCCAGGCCACTGGCTTTTATGAAGACAGACGAGTCCTTCTAGGGCAGACAGCTTGGCAAAGGCAGAACAGCTCTGTTCTTGGGCTGCAGCACTCCACTGCCAGGCGCTGCTCAAACACTGGGGCTGTACTTTTTCCTGGGCATCCATACATGCTCTGACTCTCCCCTGCAGGTTTCTGCAGGGTTTGTGGCTTCCTGCTGGGGAGGGAGCTCCTCATGTTCACCTGCAGCTGCCCCCCAGCATCACCTCCTTTGGTACCGTACCGGGAGATGCTGCAGAGTTCATTAGCCTGCACTTCCTGCCTCCCATCAGCAGCTGCTCCTGCACTGACCTTCACTCATACTGTGATACCATCCACTTCTAGCACGAGCTGATCTGCAAGACAGAAAGAAAACATGGGATTTGCTCACCCAGCAAAGCACTCACCCAGGAGATGCCTTTCCTTACACTCAGAACTGTCCCACATTTGTGCAGCCCTTGGCATTGCATTTCCAGTCAAAGTTCACATATATCTAAACCATTCCTTCTGTGTTAGTACTTGGATCTCCAGTTAGGGCTGGAGCTCAGGAGGTCAACACAACAGAAATAACACAACATGCAACTGGAAAACACATCTCAAAGCTGAAAACAGCCAACTCTCTGCCCTTGGGCTCAGCTCCCCAACCAAGAGCCAGGCCTTGCAAACTTGGCTGATCTGAGCATGCGGGAGGGGGCCGGCAATCAGACCAGAAGTGTCCATTTCAATTGCAACTCCATGTAGAGAACACCAAGCTGTAACAGGTGTGAATGAACTCATTCACAAGCTGCACAATGAGTTTGTTCTTTATTAAAAAAAACATGCATCTGTCACGGTTTTGTGATTTTGGTTTTTCAGTATTCCACATCATAACATCATGTAGTGCATTGGGAGTTAAAGTGTTAACACTCTAATCCGGCTACCTGCCCCTACACGTCATGGAGGGGTGGGCTGGGGGTGGTGCTGCTTCTTTGGATTCCCAACGAAGAGGCAAGTGCTCCGTTAACTCTCTCTCTCCACTTTGTTTGATTTATCCATCTCAATTAGATTGTATTATATTATATTATAGTTAGTAAAATAAGTTTACCTCCCTAGAGGTCTGTTTGTTTTCTTTCCTTTCCTTTTCCCTTCCCCTTCCTCTTTGGGGGGGGAGGCTGGGAAGGGGGCCCTTGGGCCCACTGTCCCTGTCACGGGCATAGACTGGTCCAGGTAACCCCATGACAGCATCCCAAGTCAAAAAGGTAACAGCAGGAGTTAATATCAGCTGAAGAGGTTCCTGTTCCTACACCTCATCCTCTTACCCTAACTTTCCTTGCCGCACCGCTTACCCCAGATCCTGGAAGATGCCCATAGACTTAAAGTCGAGTCTCAAATCCATGGGACTCCTTTCACAGTACTCCATAAAAAAAGATGTCAGATTTGTTTCATACACTTAAACTGACCGACCAGTGGTATCAGCATCCAAACCCAAGGATTTTTCTCCCCTGTGCTACCAGGTTCTTCTCAGCACACAAGACTTCTGTTGGTCCTATAAAACAACGGCCAGCAGTACAAAGCAAACAGCCGCTGAGGACTCTGAAAACACAGCCTGATTCACAAAGCACATCTGAACTTCACAGGCACACCTGAGCCTCCTTCTTGGCTGATGATAATTTTCAGGTATTTTATGAGCTAGCTGAGAAGAAACATCTTTTTGTGTTGGTTTGATGACAAGGATTCTTCAAAAGCCTTCTCTGTTGGCCTCATTCTGCTCCCACCTGAGCACACACAGCCTTATGATCCACTTTCACAGTCAATGATTAGAGGCCACTCTCAAGAGCTTCTAACAACTCCTGCCCCAAGGCCAACATCTCCACAGCCATCCTTCTCATGCGAGTGCAGGAAACAAATTCACAGCACGGTTTTTCTGAACTACTATAATATCAGTAACTTTTGGGGTGATAGAAAGACACAGCAAATAATCCATCAGATATATTCTGGCACATCTCCCATGAAAAACAGTGCTATTCAAACACCTGTGTTTCTAAAGTAGATCTACAGACGATAAACATACAGTAAGCAGCAATGAAGGCTCTATTTTTAAATCTTTCAAAAGAGAGAAGCATTTATATCCACTTTTCCTGACAACAGAAACATGGTACCAGCTTTCAAAGCCCTTCTGCCACGGCTTAGGCAGACTACATGTACGTAAAAGAGCGTGCACATCGCCTCCTGAGGTACTGGAGCCCACAACTCACCTTCAGAGCTCCATAGGTTACTGGTGTCTGACACTGATGCAGCCTCACTACAGCTCCGTCGGTGTCAAAGAACACCTGCAGAAGGCAAGAGGCAGCAGCCAGAGGACAGTACATGAAGTCCTGATGCCTGTTTTACGCCTGTGCCTCTCTTTGCTGTCTTCTCAAGATCTGTCTTCCTCCTCAACGTTTCTGCAAGGCTGCGCTTCATTGGAAGGCCTCTGCCATCAGCTTCTTGCACAGAGAAATCTAGAAATACTTGAAGAGCATCTGTTTGGAGGAAGATTTCAGCTCATCCAACCACCACCTTCAAATCTTCAAGCATAGTTTTTTCCACTGCTAAAATTTTGTGCTTTTTCTATAGTTAACACAAATCTGCAATGCATTTCTGTATCTCCTACATCAAACACACCCTTTCATGCTGTCCTATTTAGATGAAGGAACAGCTCACAGTGTTCTTATCAACAGAGGCTTTCTGTTCCCCCCTTTCTCAGTAAGATTCAATCGAATCCCACGCTCCATTCCTAAACCAAACTATAATTTTTCCATATCACAGAAACCAGTTGCCAATAGAAGTCTTGTCCTGTTAGCACACGTTCACCAAAAATCCCTCAAATGCACTATTTTTACAGCCAAAACTAACTCATTATTCAACTGCAATGTTTAGACGTTGTGTTGAGGGACATGGATTAGCGAGAACTGTTGGTGACAGGTGGACGGTTGCACTGGATGATCTTGTAGGTCTTTTCCAACCTTGGTGATTCTACGATTCTACGATCTTGCTAACTGGCCTACCGTGGCTGCTGCCACTTCCAAGACCTGCTACTTCACGCTGGCAGGTGAACTTCTTAGCTACTTTCCTCCCTGCCCCAATGCCAGTCACACTTCATGATCTCCACCTGACAGGCTGGAGCAGCAGCAAGTTAGACTTGTGAGTTTTTGAAGTCCCTTTTAATCTCCAGAGAGAATAAAACAGCCCGAACAAAAAGGCTGCAGCGGGGCTCTCTCTAGGACACCTGTTGTCTCAGCAGAGCTCACAGTGACTTCAAATGCACACAGCACCTACAAAAGCAGCACGCTCCAACAAGGAAGGAAAACAAACCCAGGACGCTGGGAAGGGCTCCTAGCTCTCAGGAGCTGACACCTGCTCCATGCGCACTGGATGCACACAAACTGCACCTCATCTCTTCCCCATTTCTCCCCCCGCGATTTCTACAGGCATTTAGAGACATTGTGGAAAGGCAACGTAAGGCTCATGGAGAAGACTGGGTGTACATGACATTTCCCACTTCCCTGGTGCTAGAGCACTGCTTGTCTAGATGATGAATATTTTTCAAACAAGCACCAACCAAGCGTGGCAACAAACATCTGAAATGGCATTTCCCCTGCAAAACAACCAGCTTGTCCAAAGACCTCTCCTCAGAGACTTGCCCAAAAGGCTGGACCCATTAATCCAATTTGGCAGGCTTACTCACAGAACAGCAGGCTTCTCTCCACTGTGCATCACATTGCACACAAACAGGCTGCTGGTGGAAGGAAGGAAATTTCTCCTGAGCATCTCACCACAGATGTTCCCTCTGCCCTCCTTTCCAGCAAAGATGCAAGGATAAAAGCCTCAGTTCCTCCAAGAAATGACTGGAAGCAACAACAGAAAATCCTCCATTCAAAAGCAGCTCCTGGAGATGTACAACGGAGTCCTTCGCAGTTAACACGAGCTTACATTGCAGCCTTTGGAGAAAGGCTTTGGAGCCTTTGTGGTCCTTGTTCTGGAGGGCTCCTTCTGATCACCTTTCAGGCACAGCATGAGAGCTTTTCTTGTACAAACTGATGCCCTGCGTACCTTTCTCCACCCCAAAACTAATTCTGACATGGAGTTGTGGTGCAGACATTGGATGCTGACAGCAGCAGTAAAAGAGCAGAAGAGGGGAATAGTGGGTACAGGTAAGACAGAAATAAAGAAGAGGAGAGGAGCAGAAGAGAAGAAGAAGAAAGGATAGAGGTAAGAAAGAAGTGCAGAAGATGAAAAGTGCAGTAGAGGAAAGGACTGGATACGGGCAAGACAGCAAAAGGATGAGAAGAGGAGATGAGCAGAAGAGGAGAAGAGCAGAAGAAAAAAGAGAGGATGAAGGCAAGAAAGACGTGCAGACGAGGAGAAGAGCAGAAAGGGAGATGAGTGGGTAGAGGAAAGAGAGAAAAGCCAAAGTGGAGAGGAGCTGAAGAGGAGAGGAGAGAATACGGGTATGGCAGAAGGACAGAAGATGGGAAGAGAGGACACAGGTCAGTGAGAAGTGCAGAAACAAACAAGAACAGAAGGGAGGAAGAGGACAGAAGAGCAGAGAAGGAAAAGAGCAGTAAAGTAGAAGAGCAGACAGTGGTCAGAACAGAAGAACAGTAGAGCATAAGATGTGCAAGGAGGACACAGATATGTCAGAAGAGCAGATGAGGAGAAGAACAGGATAAGAGAGGATACAGGTAAGAAAGAAAAGGAGTACAGATGCGGGAGAGGAGTCAGGATGCAAGGAAGAAAGAACAGCAGAAGAGCAGAAGAGGAGTGGATAACACTGAGGGAGAAGAGCTGAAGAGTAGATGAGGAGAAGAGCAGAAAAGGGAAGCACAGAAGAGGGAAGAGCAGAAAAGACAGTGCTGTCTCTTGTGTCCTCACTAGTAATGGCCCAAGATACATCCAAAGCTAGGAGAAAATGTCCACAATATAGTTAGTGATGGGATGGGAAGGATGTTTGGGTACGAAAAATCAAACCATCACAAGCCTGGGGGAAAGGGGCTGACCCCAACAGTCACCACTGTAACGGAACCCCAGAGGGAGGGGCCCCCCTAACTGCCACTCTCCAGCTGTCATGGCAGGTAAGGCAGCAGGCTTCCCCTGCTCCTGGGACTCTGGCCCTCCAGGTGATCCCAAGCACCCCAGATCTCACCCCAGCACCCCGGATCTCACCCCAGTGCCCCAGATCCCACCCCTGTGACTCAGATCTCACCCCAGACCCCAGATCTCACCCCAGAGCCCCAGATCTCAGCCCGGTGCCCCTTTTGGCCTTTCCCCACAGAGAGAATCCCTCGAGGAGCGCTGACGGTGCCTCTGACACCCGACGCCATTTTCGCTGATGCGACTGTGCCGCCACCGGACCCCGCCTGGATGCAGCCCACCATCCGCGGACCGATGCCGGTACCACCCCAACCCCTCCCTGTCCCCACTGCCACCTACCTGGTGCCTCAGGCCTCTGTCTGGCCTGGGGTTCCAGGCCTCCAGGGGCAGGTAGTGCAGCTCCCACCTGGGGGGCTGCTCCAACCTAGGGCTCAGCTGTTACCAGTGGTGCAGCTCCCACCTGGGGGGCTGCACCAAGGTGTGGCTCCTCCCTGTGTCCCTGTCCACCGCTGGGGACATCCCCTGCAGGCAGGGACACCGCTGCCCCAGCAGCCAATGGGGTTGTGGCTTGGGGCCGTGTTCCATGCACAGCCCCCGCAGCCCGCAGGCACCTGCCTCCAGCAGGCCCCCGGCCGCCCCGGCCCCCCACCAGTTCTTTTTCAGGTGCCTCCACACCAGGGACAGGCCTACTCCATGCCCTGCAACCTGCCCGGCATCTGGGAGCTGCCCATGGAGCCCTTTGGAGACGTCGTGGAGCTCAGGGAGGACCAGGGAAACCCAGCGCCCACCACTGCATGCCTCCATACTCATACATCTCCACTCACCCACAGTGCCACGACGTTGGAACCTGATGGTGAGTCTGCGGTCTGCAGAGCTGGAGGGTGGGTATCTGTACTAATTGAGTATGGGAAACCTGGCATTGCCCCTTTGCGGATTTTCTTGCTTTTCCTAGCAGTGACGACCAGCTCAGACGTGCCGGATGACATCAGAGACATTCAGGAACTGCTTTCTTGGGCCAGTGGTGAGTTTGGGGGCTGCAGAGCTAGCAGATGGGTGTCTGCACAGAGTGGGTGTGGGAAGGCTGTCATCGCCATTTCGCGGGATGTTCTTGCTTTTTCAGATGTGGCGAGTGCTGCTGAGGTCTCCCACGAGAACCCCAGCAGCCCTGCCCCCCCTCCATTCACCGCTGAGCTCCCTGACAACCCCAGGGAAAGCAAAGAGCTCAGCACAGAGGCACAGGCTGCCACTGGGATCCCCACCGACCCTTTCTGGGGACTTCCACCATCCCCTGGGCTCCTGCCTGAGATGCAGCGTGGGTTGTCGCTGCTGCCCCCCGTTGTGCCACCACTGACTCCCCAGCCCAGACCACGACCGACTCCCCTGGTTGCCACCATGCCTCCCTCACCCCACACTGCTCAGCCCATCGAAGAGGCGCAGCAAAGGCAGTCCCAGGTGGTTCAGATCCACTTGCCACCATCACCGGGCTCTGTCCCCCGCCGGGTGGCGGACAAGAAGCACAGGGACAGCACCAAGCGGGCCAAGCGCCCTGCGCCTGCCGGCACCCCCAAGAAAGACAACACCTCCAGGCAAGAGCACTCCAGCAGCAGTGCCCCAGCCAAGAAGGGGAAGCTGCCACTACGCAAGGAGAGAAAAGGCCGCAAACACCCACACCAAGTGAAGCCAGCTGGGGCCAGAACAGGAGCCAGCAGCAGCGGGCAAGCAGGCACTGTCAGCGAGCTGCACAGACACTTGTGTGAATCCATCCAGGCTGTGCACCCGCTGGGGCAGAGGGTGACTGTGGTGGAACCAGTGCGCCAGCCACCCTCTGTGCAGCCACGACGCACAGCCAGTGCTGTGCCTGCTGGCCCCCAGCCCCAACGCAGCAGCGCGGACAAGGCAGTGCCGGCACCACCAGGCAGCACAGTGCAAGCGGAGGGCACTGCCAAGAAGACGGCGC
>JACDJE010000901.1:14164-69925 GCA_016647715.1 Pavo muticus
GGAATTTTTTGGACCCTTGCATGAAAATTTTGGGGGTGGGATACTTCTGAGGTGTGAATTTTGGGTAGGAATCTCTTGCAGTGCAAAACTGCAGGGGCAAGAATTTGCCAGCGTCTGAATTTTGTGGGGTGGGAACCTGGGGTGGGAATCTCTTGCAGTGAGAAATTGTAGGGGTAGGAAGTCGCCGGCATCTGAATTTTGTGGGGTGGGAAACTGGGGTGGGAGTCTCTTGCAGTGAGAAATTGTAGGGGTAGGAACTTGCCGGCCTCTGAATTTTGTGGGGTGGGAAACCGGGGTGGGAATCCCTTGCAGTGAGAAATTGTAGGGGTAGGAAGTTGCCGGCATCTGAATTTTGTGGGGTGGGAAACTGGGGTGGGAATCTCTTGCAGTGAGAAATTGTAGAGGTAGGAAGTTGCTGGCCTCTGAATTTTGTGGGGTGGGAAGCTGAGGTGGGAATTCGGGGCTGGAGAATTGTTGGTGAGGGGAACTGGGGGGAGGGGGGAATTGAGGTGGGATTTTGACAGGGTGCGTAATTACTGAGTGGGAAATGTGGGAGGGAAATTCAGGGGTGGGATAGTGGGGGGAGGAGGAATTCGGGGGGGCCTGGAAATTGTAAAGGGGGTGGGAAATTTTGGGTGGGATTTTTGAGAGCAGATATCATTGTTAGGATGGAGGATATTAGAGAAATGACAATATTCCCAACCTTTCTCAATGTTTTGTAGGATAAGTTATTAAATGCTTTCTGTTCCCTTTGCTACACCTCTGCCTGCAGTCATTTGTGCTGTGTCAAAGCCCCCCAGCTCCACTTGCCCACCTTGGATGCAGGATGGGGCACCACAGATGGCTGTGTCCCTCAGCTGCTACCACCACTCCAGCTCTCCCCTCCAAAATGTTTGGTGCTCACTTTGCTGTGACTCTCCATGCAATGCTTTGTGCAGCGGGATGCAGAGGGCATTTCACACAGCTCGCCTGCACTGCCCATGCTGGTACCGTGAACTGCTGTGGGGATGGGCACCAGGCAGGGCACGGGTGGATGGAGGGGGAATCGCCCCGGGTCACTGTGGCCAGAAGAGACTCCAGGAGTGGCAGCAGGGGCAGTTCCCATGAAGAGGGAAAGCAGAGGCAGCTGGGCCTGCTGTGAAGATACAGAGATAGACCTATAGACTCCTCACATGTCATTGCTCTTCTGCCTCCACATTCTTGGGTCTGGAGAGTTTTGTCTTCAGACAGGGACTCAGCCAAGCACGTACATGACCAGCACAGACCAGTCTGTAGCAGCAAAACCAGCAGAGTCCCCAAGAGAGAAATGCTTCCTTGGCAGCAGGGGACAGCGCAGCTACTGCCAGTGCTGCATTGCTGCACCCAAACACGGGCCCTGCTCTCCCTTCTCAAGCCCTGGGCTGGAAGCTGCGTCCTTCCCAGGCAGCACAGCAACCACTCAGCACATTTCAGACCGTTCCCCCAAGCCACCGTCACAGTGCCTTACCTCCTGGCAGGGTCAGGGAAGGAGCACCTGGTGCCCTGTGCCCGCAGGCCCAGCCCTGCACAGCACTGCACACAGCGCTGTCATGGCAGCACCTGGTGCTGCCGCACGGGATCCTGGGAGTGGTAGTTCCTGCGGGGCCTGCAGCTCCCAGCAGGCCCAGGCCAGGGCAGGAGTGCTGTCAGCCAGGAGCTTGCCCAGAGAGGCCAACCCAGAGTAGGGCTGCAAGGAGAGGTGAGTTCAGCTGGAGTGCTGACAGGCTGCCTGAGAGAGCGCACTTTGGGTTCAGTTCCTCAGAGCTGAGGAGATGCAGGTTTGCGGCCTGCGGCACCTGCAGCAGCCATCCCCTGTGCCTGCTCACAGAAAGGCTGGAGCCAGGAGTTACACGGCTGGGGAAGATGGTACATGGCAAGAACTGCTTTTCTCATCCTGTAGCCAGGAATGCTCTCACCTGAGGGGTGCATAGCTGCAAGAGGAATGTTCCTGTGGAAGCACAGCTCATTCCGCCCCTCTGATGTGGGCAGAAGGTGTGGGACAAAAGAGAAAAGCAGAAAGCATCTGCATTTCCCTCGTGGCTCTTATTTCCTGTGTTATGGTGGGAAACAAGCTGAACCACTGGGCCTCTCTATGATGGTTAGCTCTGTAGCTCTGCCATCATCTTCGTGCTCTGCTGTTCCCGTGTGCAACGCTCCACACTCGGACCCTGCAGAGCCCAAAGGCCTCCTTGGCTGCTGTCACTCACCTGGAGGTTGCAGGGTGCTGTGCCTGCTGTCTGTACCTGCTTCCAGGTGTCACTTGCAAGACGCTGTAAGTCCACCTGGTTGGAACTGCAGTCAACAAACACAAAGGTGAAAGAAGTAAGAAAGGAGTCTTTCATTTCACAGGCTTTAATCTTCATTAAAACATGTTCTGCTGTTGAGCACAGCTGGAAGCATTTCACCTGTGCAACAAAGGAGTGGAGCCTGGTTCCAGCCCTCCCTAACCTCATTTAAGGGCTGGCTGTCCAAGAGGAAGAGTCTCTACTTGAAGATCTGCTCTATGGCAATGTTTTGTGAGTCCTGTTCTTCAGAAAGGGGTCTTTGTTTTTTTCAGAAATTCTGTTTTAGTTTACTACCTTGAGTCCTTCACCATTCTTTGGGAAAATTAAAACAGAGTAAAGCAGCTGTATCTGCTACTGCCTTTCACTACCGTTACCATTTTAGGTTATGGTTAAAGGTTGAGCTTTAGAGTTTGAGTGCTGCTACAAGGCCCCGGCTGTTCTGGGCCTCCCTCCAGCCTGGGCCCCAAAGCAGCCCCAGCTGTGCCGGGCCCCCCCTCTGGCCTGGGCCCGGAGGTGGCCCTGACTGTGCCAGGCACCCCTCTGGCACAGGCCCTGCCCCAAGCCCCGCCCCCTGTGGACACCAGTGCTATTTGCCTGTTTTTTTTTCTCTCTTACCTCTTATTGCCCTGTTCTTTTAACAAATGCGTTCAGATCCCCAGGTTGAAGTGTGCTGATGCTGCTGCATTGTTCCTGAACAATCTTTCCAGACAGCTCAGCATTTCCTACAGAACTACATGCCTTTGGAAATGTTTTGTGTCTGTAACCAGACAGCAAGAGAACACTGAGCTCTTCTGGGTATTTCTAGAAATGGCAGAGAGGCAGGAGAATGTGCTCAGCCTTGTGTGGTTGCTTGTATGCAAAAATCCCTATCGCAGTTGTAAACATCTTTGTTGTTCTGCTTTACAGCAGTAGTGTGTGACAAGAAGCCTACAATTACCAGTTTAGAGGAGGTGTTTAATTTTAACAGTTCCCCTTTCTTCTTCCCTTGACACTTAGGTTATGGAGTTCTCCTATGCTATGTGCCAGTGTAATACCTCTGAGCCACAGTTTTGATGGGTTCAGCAAAGCTCATGGCAACAGGCTTTGGTCAACCTCAGATCTGCTGATAAGATACATAGATGATGATAAGATAGCTGATGATAAGAGAGACAGAAAGAAAAAACTACAAGGTAAGAGTCATTTTTTTTTTTCTTCTAGTCAGCACGCAATAGCTAAATCTTCCATACTATGACTTTTATCTTGATAGCGATGATCCCTTAACCTCACACCTTTAGCACAACTCTTTCCCACCAGTGACAAGGTGTTAGTGCTGCTTTTCTGCCTGTCTCTTTTTTGTCTGTATTTTGTGGAATGCAGGGATTTCTTTTAGTGGCCCACAAAAACTTCCCAGATAACCAAGCAGTGCAGGAGGAGGCAGGGACAAGAGTCAGGAGCAAGGGCAGAGTGGTTTCTTTGTTACTAAATGGAATGACTGTATTTTCTGCATGTGGATTCGCCTTAGTGCTTCTTACAAGGCCTAACAGTGGAATGAAATGTTCCCTGAAGCAGGTGTGCTTGCAGGTAGGCAAAAGAGAAATGCAAATCATGGTAAGTCTCGGCACTGTACTGGGGACCCTGCCTGGGAGGAGAATGGTGTGCGAGCCCCGCCGCCTTCTGCCTGTGAGCTGTGTAGACTCCAGTCCCAAGCTGTGGGTTTCCTTAGCTAAATGGTCATTCTTCTGGAAAGCCCAAGCTCCTCCAGTTACGTTACCACGTGAAGAATCTCAGATTGAGTTATTTAGAAATACCTTTTTGTTAGTGGTCAAGTAAAACATGACAACAGAGGCAGTAGAGGGTAATCCCAGGAAAAAGAGAGGACAGAAAAAAATCTTTTCTGTTAACCCCAGACTTGATGGGAAAGGAAAAGCTGCAGGCACATGTGTGTTTGGGGGTGTTCATCTTCTGGACTTCACCCAGAGAAGGCAAATGATTCTGGTGCCGCAGTCTTGGAACTCCAGTCAGTACACAAATGGAAGGATTTCTGGGCTGAGATGAATTTATTTTGTCTGTATTTTGTGGAATGCAGGGATTTCTTTTAGTGGCCCACAAAAACTTCCCAGATAACCAAGCAGTGCAGGAGGAGGCAGGGACAAGAGTCAGGAGCAAGGGCAGAGTGGTTTCTTTGTTACTAAATGGAATGACTGTATTTTCTGCATGTGGATTCGCCTTAGTGCTTCTTACAAGGCCTAACAGTGGAATGAAATGTTCCCTGAAGCAGGTGTGCTTGCAGGTAGGCAAAAGAGAAATGCAAATCATGGTAAGTCTCGGCACTGTACTGGGGACCCTGCCTGGGAGGAGAATGGTGTGCGAGCCCCGCCGCCTTCTGCCTGTGAGCTGTGTAGACTCCAGTCCCAAGCTGTGGGTTTCCTTAGCTAAATGGTCATTCTTCTGGAAAGCCCAAGCTCCTCCAGTTACGTTACCACGTGAAGAATCTCAGATTGAGTTATTTAGAAATACCTTTTTGTTAGTGGTCAAGTAAAACATGACAACAGAGGCAGTAGAGGGTAATCCCAGGAAAAAGAGAGGACAGAAAAAAATCTTTTCTGTTAACCCCAGACTTGATGGGAAAGGAAAAGCTGCAGGCACATGTGTGTTTGGGGGTGTTCATCTTCTGGACTTCACCCAGAGAAGGCAAATGATTCTGGTGCCGCAGTCTTGGAACTCCAGTCAGTACACAAATGGAAGGATTTCTGGGCTGAGATGAATTTGTATCTCTGCAGCTGCTGTTCTTTTGGATTTTGTCTTCTAGTGAGCTGAAGCTTTTGGGCATGATTTATCCTCACTATACCTCACACTGGGTGGGAAAAGTTGGCATTAGATCTCACATAAAAGCTTTTAACAAAGCTTGGACTTGCCAGTGCTTTCCATTGTCTCCACTAGTCTGGTGCCTCCTTGAAGTGTATGCCTAATCTGAAAATCTTTTCTTATTTCCCAGCTCTTGTGCAATAAAGAAGCTTTTCAAACATTGCTTCTTGCAGCAGAACGGTATTTCCGAAGAGAGAAAAACACTACTGGCATAAACTGGATTTCTGTTGTTGGTAAAGCTGAGCTGAGAACTGGGCTGACTGTTGCGCCTGGGAATGTGTGCAAAGCCTGCAGACACGGGAATAACTTTTCCTTGCAGGTTGAGCATGTGCAGTGGAATTGCCAGGTCACAGCCTGAACCAGTACGTGAGCATGTGAGTGCCTGGAGCTGGGGGAGCCTAGATCCACCCTTCCTCTCTCTCCATCTCGGCGGTGCTTCTGGGAGCGCGTAAGCAGTCAGTCTGCATGGGTCTCCTCCCCCTCATCTCCTTCCGGCTTGCCAGAGTTTGAACCGGAGAAGGCTGCATTCCTCAGCTCACCCATTTCTTCCAAAGTGTTGCTGGAAGGGGTGAGTTGATTGCTCTTTCTTTGATATCCTGTTCTATAGTGCCTATATCTCAAATAAAGGCTCTGCCATCTCCCTTGTTGGCTTTACAGCATGTCAGAGGTAGGTCATTGCTAGGAAAGCTTGCGCTATAAAGCATTAGATGCTTTGTTTGATGGTTGTATAGATAAGGTAAGTCTAAAAGCGAGCTTGCCAGTTCTTTTTTACCTAAGTGGTTTTTGAGCAAGAAAAGATTGGAGATGCTGTTTGCTCGTGGAAGATGGAGAGAAGGAAAAGCAAGTAAAACGCATGCTGTGCATAGCCAATGCATACCACCTGCACTGCTTTCCCCCTGAACAAAGGAGGAGCAGCTGAGCGAGCTTGGCCTAGGCCGTCGAAGGGAACATCCAAACATCTGGACCAACACCAAATGACTTAATTCTGTATGTTCATCATTTCTCTGTTGTCTCACATCCTTCTGGAAAGAAAGGAGAAGACAGACCTCAGATTTGATCCCGTTGTGTGTGATGATTATGGCCAAGGGGCAGAAGTTGGTGCCTAGGCAGGGGTAAAGCTAGGAAAGCTGAGCCTTGTAGAGGAACGAGACTAAAACAGAGCTCATTCTACATGGCTGTTCAGCACGTTGAAGGTATTTATCTTGCAGCAGGATCTGTCTGGCTGCAGGAACGTGCATTGATTCCAATAGAAACTCAGTAAGCAGAGGCGATGTGTGCAAAGTGCTGATTGTAACAGAATTCTGCCGAGGTGAGTGGGGGCTCAGCATGTTGCGCAGTGGTAGGTTTGGTCGTTTTCAGTGCTAACAGAAAACGTGCATGCAATGAGTGACCAGAAGGGTTGGAGCCAGGGTCCACCCCTTCTGAGACCTCATTTAAGGGTTGGCGGTGGAGGCAAGAGTATCTTGCTGGAGATCCCTGCATACCTGAACCCTTCTGAAGGTAAGCAGCTTCTTTCCTTTATTTCTTTGCCCACTGTTGCTGTTTGCATTTGAGCAAATCCTCACTTGCTGCAGCCTGTCATTGCTGCGCTTTCCATTGCATTGCAGTACCCAAGCAGGAAGCTTACTTCTCTCCTCCTGCATGGGCACAACCACTTCAAAGCATCTCTTCAGAGAGAGATTACTTTGTTCAACCAGTACTGGCAGCAAGGTTATCACTTGTGATCAGTGAGCCGTTTCAGCACATTTTTTTAATAGGTACAGAGTATAAAAGGAAGATTTCTGCCTTTACCTGGATGAACCTGTCCACCACGTTCTGGGTCAGGCTTCTGGCTTCTTCTTGGCTTTGCTTATCCTATTGAACAAAATTTTAAAAAAAATAAAATAAAAATAGGTGGAAGTCAGCAAACACTTGTTTTTCCCCTTTCATGCCCACTATATCATTCTTCACTTGAGAGTAAAGTTCACATGACAGCAGGTTTACTCCCTTACACAGTTTGATCCTACAGAACGAGGTATGGGTTGGCTCCGTCAGTGCTCAACTCAACAGCACTGTCTACTGGGAAGATGAGGTCTGTCCCTCAGAAATGTTGAGACAAGCTTTCGTAACAAGAGCCCAGCATCGCTGAGTTCATGACCAAAACTTTTTGCAAAGCAAATATGAAACTTCCTTTCCTTCAGAGCTTCATCTGCAGACCCATGTCGCACTTTGACATTTCCTTTGCTCCTTTAATAAATTTTCCCACT
The DNA here is from genome assembly GCA_016647715.1 of Pavo muticus. Classification (NCBI taxonomy): domain Eukaryota; kingdom Metazoa; phylum Chordata; class Aves; order Galliformes; family Phasianidae; genus Pavo; species Pavo muticus. Next base: position 21,558 of record JACDJE010000901.1, read on the forward strand.
ACAGATTTCTGACTTACGCAGTGCTCCAAAATCTGGTCTGCACTGTTGGGCCTAATTCTAGCATCAGACTAACCCCATTCTCATATACATAACAGCACCAAAAACTGGAGCAGGTTATTCCAGACACACAAGCATGACTGGAAAACAAGCTCCAAAGCGTACTGAAACCTTACGTGCTTCCTGCAAGGCTCTGACAGCATCACTCTCCCCAGTACTGGACACAGACTCAATAACTGCGTATTCCAGAGCCAAGGTGGAAAAAAATAAAAGCAGGTACTTACTCCAGCATCATACCGTGCTGCCCCCTGGACCCATCACGGACCAATTGGAGGTCAACCAGGGGATCAGGCCCAGTCAGCATGGGTATGAATGGTAGATCCTGTTTGACAAACCTGATGTCATTCTGTGACAAGGTGACCCACTTAGTGGATGAAGGTAAGGCTGTCGATGTGGTCTACCTGGACTTCAGTAAAGCCTTTGACACTGTCCCCCACAGCATCCTCACGGAGGAGCTGGCTGCCCACGGTTTGGATGGGCGTGTGCTCTGCTGGATGAAACACTGGCTGGATGGCCGGGCCCAAAGAGTTGTGGTCAATGGAGTTAAACCCAGTTGGCAACCAGTCACGAGTGGTGTCCCCCAGGGCTCAGTACTGGGGCCGCTTCTATTTAACATCCTTATTAACGATCTTGATGAGGGGATTGAGTGCACCCTCAGTAAGTTTGCAGATGACACCAAGTTGGGAGGGAGTGTTGATCTGCTGGAGGGGAGAAGGGTACTACGGAGGGACCTGGACAGACTGGATCGATGGGCCAAGGTTAACTGCATGAGTTTCAACAGGGCCAAGTGTCGGGTCCTGCATTTTAGTACAACCCCAGGCACCCCTACAGGCTTGGAGAGGAGTGGCTGGAAAGCTGCCTGACGGAAAGGGACCTTGGTGTACTGATGGGCAGTGGGCTGAATATGAGCCAGCAGTTTGCCCAGGTGGCCAAGGAGCCAATGGCATCCTGCCTTGGATCAGGAATGGTGTGGTGAGCAGGAGTAGGGAAGTCATCCTGCCCATGTACTCGGCNATTGCCAGGTCACAGCCTGAACCAGTACGTGAGCATGTGAGTGCCTGGAGCTGGGGGAGCCTAGATCCACCCTTCCTCTCTCTCCATCTCGGCGGTGCTTCTGGGAGCGCGTAAGCAGTCAGTCTGCATGGGTCTCCTCCCCCTCATCTCCTTCCGGCTTGCCAGAGTTTGAACCGGAGAAGGCTGCATTCCTCAGCTCACCCATTTCTTCCAAAGTGTTGCTGGAAGGGGTGAGTTGATTGCTCTTTCTTTGATATCCTGTTCTATAGTGCCTATATCTCAAATAAAGGCTCTGCCATCTCCCTTGTTGGCTTTACAGCATGTCAGAGGTAGGTCATTGCTAGGAAAGCTTGCGCTATAAAGCATTAGATGCTTTGTTTGATGGTTGTATAGATAAGGTAAGTCTAAAAGCGAGCTTGCCAGTTCTTTTTTACCTAAGTGGTTTTTGAGCAAGGAAAGATTGGAGATGCTGTTTGCTCGTGGAAGATGGAGAGAAGGAAAAGCAAGTAAAACGCATGCTGTGCATAGCCAATGCATACCACCTGCACAGCTTTCCCCCTGAACAAAGGAGGAGCAGCTGAGAGAGCTTGGCCTAGGCCGTCGAAGGGAACATCCAAACATCTGGACCAACACCAAATGACTTAATTCTGTATGTTCATCATTTCTCTGTTGTCTCACATCCTTCTGGAAAGAAAGGAGAAGACAGACCTCAGATTTGATCCCGTTGTGTGTGATGATTATGGCCAAGGGGCAGAAGTTGGTGCCTAGGCAGGGGTAAAGCTAGGAAAGCTGAGCCTTGTAGAGGAACGAGACTAAAACAGAGCTCATTCTACATGGCTGTTCAACACGTTGAAGGTATTTATCTTGCAGCAGGATCTGTCTGGCTGCAGGAACGTGCATTGATTCCAATAGAAACTCAGTAAGCAGAGGCGATGTGTGCAAAGTGCTGATTGTAACAGAATTCTGCCGAGGTGAGTGGGGGCTCAGCATGTTGCGCAGTGGTAGGTTTGGTCGTTTTCAGTACTAACAGAAAACGTGCATGCAATGAGTGACCAGAAGGGTTGGAGCCAGGGTCCACCCCTTCTGAGACCTCATTTAAGGGTTGGCGGTGGAGGCAAGAGTATCTAGCTGGAGATCCATGCATACCTGAACCCTTCTGAAGGTAAGCAGCTTCTTTCCTTTATTTCTTTGCCCACTGTTGCTGTTTGCATTTGAGCAAATCCTCACTTGCTGCAGACTGTCATTGCTGCGCTTTCCATTGCATTGCAGTACCCAAGCAGGAAGCTTACTTCTCTCCTCCTGCATGGGCACAACCACTTCAAAGCATCTCTTCAGAGAGAGATTACTTTGTTCAACCAGTACTGGCAGCAAGGTTATCACTTGTGATCAGTGAGCCGTTTCAGCACATTTTTTTAATAGGTACAGAGTATAAAAGGAAGATTTCTGCCTTTACCTGGATGAACCTGTCCACCACGTTCTGGGTCAGGCTTCTGGCTTCTTCTTGGCTTTGCTTATCCTATTGAACAAAATTTAAAAAAAAATAAAATAAAAATAGGTGGAAGTCAGCAAACACTTGTTTTTCCCCTTTCATGCCCACTATATCATTCTTCACTTGAGAGTAAAGTTCACATGACAGCAGGTTTACTCCCTTACACAGTTTGATCCTACAGAACGAGGTATGGGTTGGCTCCGTCAGTGCTCAACTCAACAGCACTGTCTACTGGGAAGATGAGGTCTGTCCCTCAGAAATGTTGAGACAAGCTTTCGTAACAAGAGCCCAGCATCGCTGAGTTCATGACCAAAACTTTTTGCAAAGCAAATATGAAACTTCCTTTCCTTCAGAGCTTCATCTGCAGACCCATGTCGCACTTTGACATTTCCTTTGCTCCTTTAATAAATTTTCCCACTACAGATTTCTGACTTACACAGTGCTCCAAAATCTGGTCTGCACTGTTGGGCCTAATTCTAGCATCAGACTAACCCCATTCTCATATATACATAACAGCACCAAAAACTGGAGCAGGTTATTCCAGACACACAAGCATGACTGGAAAACAAGCTCCAAAGCGTACTGAAACCTTACGTGCTTCCTGCAAGGCTCTGACAGCATCACTCTCCCCAGTACTGGACACAGACTCAATAACTGCGTATTCCAGAGCCAAGGTGGAAAAAAATAAAAGCAGGTACTTACTCCAGCATCATACCGTGCTGCCCCCTGGACCCATCACGGACCAATTGGAGGTCAACCAGGGGATCAGGCCCAGTCAGCATGGGTATGAATGGTAGATCCTGTTTGACAAACCTGATGTCATTCTGTGACAAGGTGACCCACTTAGTGGATGAAGGTAAGGCTGTCGATGTGGTCTACCTGGACTTCAGTAAAGCCTTTGACACTGTCCCCCACAGCATCTTCATGGAGGAGCTGGCTGCCCACGGTTTGGATGGGCGTGTGCTCTGCTGGATGAAACACTGGCTGGATGGCCGGGCCCAAAGAGTTGTGGTCAATGGAGTTAAACCCAGTTGGCAACCAGTCACGAGTGGTGTCCCCCGGGGCTCAGTACTGGGGCCGCTTCTATTTAACATCCTTATTAACGATCTTGATGAGGGGATTGAGTGCACCCTCAGTAAGTTTGCAGATGACACCAAGTTGGGAGGGAGTGTTGATCTGCTGGAGGGGAGAAGGGTACTACGGAGGGACCTGGACAGACTGGATCGATGGGCCAAGGTTAACTGCATGAGTTTCAACAGGGCCAAGTGTCGGGTCCTGCATTTTAGTACAACCCCAGGCACCCCTACAGGCTTGGAGAGGAGTGGCTGGAAAGCTGCCTGACGGAAAGGGACCTTGGTGTACTGATGGGCAGTGGGCTGAATATGAGCCAGCAGTTTGCCCAGGTGGCCAAGGAGCCAATGGCATCCTGCCTTGGATCAGGAATGGTGTGGTGAGCAGGAGTAGGGAAGTCATCCTGCCCATGTACTCGGCACTGGTGAGGCCTCACCTCAAGCACTGTGTTCAGTTTTGGGCACCTCAGTACAGAAGGGACATGGAGGTGCTGGAGCAGGTTTAAAAAAGGCTGGGGAAGGGCTTGGAGAATATGCCCTATAAGGAGAGACTGAAGGAACTGGGGCTGTTCAGTCTGGGGAAAAGGAGGCTGAGGGGAGACTTTATTGCTCTCTGAAAGGTGATTGCAGTGAGAGTGGGGTTGGTCTCTTCTCACTGGTGACAGGTGACAGGTGACAGGACGAGGGGAAATGGCCTCAAGTTGCGCCAGGGTAAGTTTAGGTTGGATATCAGGAAAAACTTCTTTACAGAAAGGGTTGTTAAGCACTGAAATAGGCTCCTCAGGGAGGTGGTTGAGTCAACATCCCTGGATGTGTTTAAAAACCGTTTGGATGTGGTGCTCAGGGACATGATTTAGCAGAGGGTTATTAGAGTTAGGCTAGTATGGTTAGGTTGTGGTTGGACTTGATAATCTTGAAGGTCTTTTCCAACCTGAGCAATTCTGTGATTCTGTGGTTCTATTCTACTTACCACTGGCAGAAACAATGCAAATTTATCACGGAAAAATCAACCAATCAACCCTCTATCCAGCACATCAGCTTTTGAACAAGACTGCTGACCCTGAGAGTGCACTGTTACCCAGGTCATTTTTTGTGTGTATTTCTTTTCGTATGCAGCACGCTCAGATCCTGCCCAGCAGCGCTTCTGGGAAGAAAGCATCCATCTCCGAGCACAGCACCTGAGATTGTCATCTGCTCCTCCCACCACCACTGTGATTCAGCAGAGCTGTGCTGGGATGTTCTCTGGAGTCAAAAACACGAGCACAAGCAGTGCATATGCAAGACCCCTGGGAGGAGCTGCAATACTACATCACATAAGGAAACCTGGAACAGATGCAACACCTCAGCCTGCTGGGCACACCTCCTCCAAATGAAAACTCAGACATTCCTCAAAAACCTTCCAGTTACTTCTAGACATCCAAGCCAGATTCCATGAAACAGCTGGAAGATAAAATAAAATACAGCTATTTAAATGGCCCCCTACCTCTTTGGTCCTTACCCTTCTGGGGCCATCAGCTGCAGTGACATACTCCGTCACTGAAACCACAGTAAAAAAAAAAGCAAGAGTCAGCATCCCAACAGTCCCAACACATCACTGCTGTGAAGGACACTTTACCAGGTTTAGAAACATCTGGTATATTTAGATTTTCATTGGTTGAACAAATGGCTTTGGGGAAAAAACACAGGGGAAATCAAACTCCTTATGCCCCCAGGATCAAATCGGGCCCCTCAGTGCCCCAAGCCCCAAATTCTCTCCTCATGCACACACCCCAACAACCTCTCAGCCCCCAAACGCAACACTTTAACCCTCAGAAACCACACCAGAACTCTCCCCACAGAGGTCTACAGTCACTCACAGGACCCTCAGCCCCACAGATCCAAAACCTTCTCCTCAGAAACCACCCCAGACCCCTCCTCACAGACAGTCCCTACAGTCCCTCAGCGCACAAAACCCCTCACTTCCACCTCAGAACCAGCCCCACAACCCTCCTTACAGACTCATACAGACCAACACAGACGCCCCACTCCCCAAGACCCCCAACTGCCGCTCAGAAACAATCGCAGGACCCTTTCCAGAGTCTCTCTTCCGCTTGCAGACCTTGCCCTTGGCTTTGCTGAACCTCACTAGGACACCACTCGTGACCGCCTCCGCCCGGACACAGAGCCATTGAGCACAGCCAGGCTGTGACCATCCAACCAATTCCTGATCCACCCCAAGCCCACCCTTCAAACACAGACCAATTCAAACCAGTGCCAATCCATCTGTGCTGCAATGGTACAGAGCATGGCCCCTCACAGTGCCTTTTTTCTGCCTCCAATTACTGCTGTCAGCAATCACTGCCACCCCCTCCATCTCTGATCCCTACAGATACTGCTGGGTCACCTCCACTCCTACAGGCCGGGAAACCCCACCCGGTGTTAGGTGGTGACAGTGGGAAATCACTGGGTCCAGATATCCTCCCTAGGGGAGAAAACTGTCCCTGGGGTGAGAACTCATTGCAGGGATGGCAAATCCCCACTGGGATGGCAGACGCTTGGGAAGGAAGAGCACTGGGCTGCAAAATGCCCATGAGGATGATCAGTGATCTTTGGGATGGGAAACGATTGGGATGGGAAGGATGTTTGGGTACGAAAAATCAAACCATCGCAAGCCTGGGGGAAAGGGCTGACCGCAACGGTCACGGAACCCCCGTGGGGGGAGGGCCCCCCCTAACTGCCACTCTCAGCTGTCTTGGCAGGTAAGGCGGCAGGCACCAAAGAGTGACCTGCTTCAGGAGCAGCTGCTGGGGGAACCAGACAGCCAGGAAAGAGAAGAACTCGGTGTATGGATCAATGCCACAGAGCCACAAAGCCCCGATGTCCCCAGCAGCCCTGCCCCTTCTTGCTTCATTGCCCAGCTCCCTGACTCCCCACAATACAGCGGGGAGCTCAATGAAGAGGCACGGGCAGCCACCGGGACCCCCACTGACCCATTCTGGGGACTGCCGCCATCCCGTGGGCAGCTCTCTGAGCTGCTGCAGGGCGGGCCTTTGCTGCAGCCTGCTGTCGCACCACCAGAACTACCCCTGCTGACCCCTCTGGCTGCTCCTGCGCCTCCTTCGCTCCACCCTGCACAGCTCATGGAAGAGGCGTGGTGGAACCATCCTCAGGTGGTTCTCAGCAGCCTGGCACTACCACCCAGCCGTGTCTCCTGCTGGGTGGTGGGCAAGCACCATCAGGAAAGCACAAAGCCAGCCAAGAGCTCAGTGCCTCCTTTGCTGCAAACATAGCAGCTCATGGAAGAGGTGCAGCAGAAGCAGCCCCGAGTGGTTGTCACCCGCCTGGCACTGCCACCCGGTTTTGTCTCCAGCCGGCTGGCAGACACACACCACCTCACAGCACCTGCTGGCAGCATCACAGCCATCAAAGGGAAGCTGCAGCCAAGCAGGAAAGTCAAACAGCATAAAAACCAGTGCTAGGCAACACCGGCTTTGGACAGTACTGTGGCTGGCAGCAGCAAGGGAGTGGGCAGTGGCAACGACCTGGGCTCCTTGACAGCCCCCAAAGCGCCCAGGCACCAGGGGCAGTGTTCCAGGGGCACCATCATTGGCCCCATCCGTCCCCCTCCAAAAATGAGCACTCCTCCAAAGTCAGCATTGGAGTGCGACATGGTTGGACTGTGAAGTACTTGGACTGTAAACATGTTAAACTGTCAAAGTGTTGGGATGGGAATTTCTGGGGGGTGGGAAATGGTTGGGGGGTGGGAATTTGGGGTGGGAAATTCTGGGGGTGGGAAACGGTTGAGGTGGGAGATTGTTGGCATCAAAAATTATTTGACTGTGTAATTGTTGGCATGAGAACATGGGGAGGAGGTTAGAATTTTGTGGGGTGGGAAATTATTGGGGTGGAAATGTGGGGTGGGAAGTACTTGTACTCTGAAAATGTCATGCTCTGAATTTCAGAGCGTTGGAATTTGGGGGAGGGAATTATTGGGGTGTGAATTTGGGGGGGCTGGAAACTTTGGGGGTGGGAATTTGGGGGAAAAAGAAAGTTTTGGTGGGTGGGACATGGGGGGATGAGAAACTGATTGGGGGGTGGGAAATTTTGGGTGGGATCTTAGGGGGTGAGATCAGAAACAACTGTTAAGATGGGAAGAGGTTGGGAAAATTGTCATTTGTCTTTTTCACTGCTTTCTATGTTAAATGATTAAATGTTTTGTGTTCACTTTGCTACACCTCTGTCTGCAGTCATTCATGCAGCACCAAAGCCCCCCCAGGTCCCTGTGCCCACCTCCATGGCAGGACAGGGCAGCACAAAGGGCCGTGTCCCAGGGCCGCCACCACCTGCCCCATCCCTCCCCTCTAAAATCCCCTCCCCTCCTCAGTCAGCACTGCGTGGCAATGTAGAGATGGGAAAGGGTTGGGGTGGGAATTCTGGGAGAGCTGGGGCGGCTCAGCCTGCAGAAGAGGAGGCTCAGTGGGATCCCAGGCAAGGCTATCAGTCCCTGCAGGGAGGTGCAGAGAGGATGGAACCAGGCTGCACCCAGTCGTGCCCAGCAGCAGGACCAGAGGCCGAGGCCTGGCTAGGTTGTGTGCCTGCTTTGCAGGCCAAGGTGTGGAGAAAGACCCAGTTTGAGGGCTTTTTGCCTTCTGGACATCCCCCTCTCCATCTTGCCCCGCTCCATCCCCAGCTGCAGGCCAGCGTCCCCGACGTGTTGCTGAGGTTGCGGAGCCAACTGTACTCCTCCCCTTTCTCAAGCTACCAAGGCAACTAAGCCCCCCAGCCACAAAACCATATAATGTGGTTCTGGAATGGTCCTGTTGCATCCTGCCACAGGCCAGGATGTACAGTTGGCTCACAGGTATGAAGTGAGAATGAATAACGGGTGAAACGGCACCTTAAAAATCCATCTTTTTGGTCTGGACCCCACCCCTGCTCTATGACAGGGGGTCCGGGTTCCGGTGCCTCTGCTTGTGACATCACTCGAAGTTCCGAGTGGTGTAGGTGTGGGAGAGGTGTCAGTGCAGAGGCAATCTGCACGCGTCCTTCCTCCTGCTCACCTTTGGCTCTTGTCCAGCCGATAGGTGCTCGGAGAGTGACCCCCAGTAAAGAAGGAATCGTTGTCCTCTACTCAGTACCCGACTGTGGGAGAACAGAGTGAGCTGAAAGATGTTCGTCCCTTGGGCTGTTCCTGTCTGGATCTGGTGCCCAGTGGGTATTCTATTGGTGCTGTTAAGCGCTGATGTTTTTGGTCAGGGTTTTGGAGCACGGCAGGTGAAGTGGAGCGGGTGGTAGATGAGGTCCGCAGGAGTGTGGGCCCTTGGCAGCGTGTCTCCGGTGAGCTGCGTTGGCTCAGAGACTGCACAGCTCTGCTCTGATGTGGCTTGTCAGCAAGAACAAACATGGGAGATCATAGATAAGCACTTCATGTTTGGAGAGAGTTAGGTGTTTTTTTTGCAGCTTAAGCTTTGTTCCCCAACGCCAACCCCTGTGGCTCCCGCTGGGGAAGCAGTGTGAAGGAGGTGAGCCCTAAGCAGAAAGGCGGTGATGCCTGGAGCTCTCTGTCACATCTGTGCCTATCTCAGCAGCTTTGGTGCTGTCTCTGTGCACCTGGAGGATGTGGTGCAGAGCTCCAAGCCTGGTGTCGGTGGGGCGCAGTGTGCAGTGGTGGTTCACCTTGTCACAGAAAAGAAACCTTGCTGTTTCCAGCATGAACTAACAGGCTCCCTTGAGCCTGTCGTGCCAGGACTTGCAGCCCCCTCCCTGAGATGGATGAACTCCCCTGCCCCCACCTTTGGGTTCCATGTTGTGTCGTTTCTGGCACAATCAACAGAGATATCAGAGTTGGAAGGTGTCCTTTAGAAGGGTTTAGTTAGAAAAGCACTCTGTGCCTTGATGTTTGGTATCCTGAGAAAATGACTTGGTAGGTGGAAAACAGCATTGCACTCTCTGCTTCTCTCCTCCCAGGTGCAGGAATCACACCTCTCAGCAACATGGCGCTGCTGGATAACACATTACAGACGATAAGGCGAGTCTCCTTCTTTGTGGCTGATCTGTCTCTCTGTGTGTTGCAGGACCCGTCTGGTGCAGGCAATCCAGTGCCACCCCAGGCGCCCTGTGTGCAGTGGAACAGCATCCTGCATCCTTCCATCAACCAGTCAGGCTTTGTGCGAGACCCAGGTATGTGGCTTGGGTTTGGACCTCATGGTACAAATCTGTTTGTAAAGCTAGGTGCGTAACTAAGAGGTGCCTGGCCTGATGACGTGCGTTCTGTGCTGAGATAGATAGCACCTGAAGGCTGTGCCAGCGCTGTTAGCTGCAAGCGTTTCAGCACCTGGCACCACGTTTGACTGTTGCCGGTCCTTTGGCCTCTGAGCGTTCGATGCAAGCCAGTAGTTGGGCTTGTAAGATGTTTCCTCTGGCTTTGGCAACTCCTTCCTACGACTGCTGGTTTTCCAAGGTCCGCGACCTTAAGCTTCCCAACGAGGGGTGGTCGTGACACTATTGGGTGACATTTCCCTGTGTGAGAGTAAGGGAAAATAAGTGTAGAGTTTCAGCTTTGGTGGCTGAAGATATGTTCCTTGGATGAAAGAGGAAATGGAATCCGTTATCTTAGTGGGTAACGCTGGCACCCTACTAGCAACAACTGCAAAAAGTGCCTCCGATGGTGCTGGAAGGGTTCTGTTAGTGGGCCCTGTGGGCCGTTGTTACTTAAGACACGTGTGTCTAGTGGCACCTCTGGGTCCTTTACTCACTGTCTGCTCCTCTCCCTGGGTGACCAGGTTACTTGCAGAGGAATGCTCCGATGCCCCAGCACAGCTCTCCCCAGCCCGGCTCAGCCTTCTTTCTCCATCTGCCTTCTGGGGGACAGATGCACGCTGCAATGGGGCCATACCAGCAGAACTGCATGGGAAGCCACAGACCCCAGGCAGGGCAGCACCGCCCTCAAGGTGAGGCATGGCCAGCTTCTCAAGGGGGGAACAGCGCACAGCGAAAAGGAAAGGCCTCTGTTGGAGGCAACGTCTTGTCTTTGGAGAAAGCGTTTTGATTTGTTTCTTCTTCATCCATGGGTAATGCAAAACAGTCCACTCCTCATGAGCTGGAATAACCTGTGCTTTGTGTATTACGCCGGGAGTCATGAACGATGTCGCTTTCAGTGCTAGCTGTACTTTTAACCATTGCATCTTTCCTCCTTGCTTAGAAAGATATAGGCAGCACCCCCAGTGTGTTAAAGAGCCACTTTGCTACGCAGGGGAAGAAAATTACATGTTGTATGTTTTGGAAAGGTTTTAGAGACTCTTTTTACATCCTGTGCTGTACTGTATAGCTCAGTGTTGTTGGCTGAAGTTTGGGAGAGTGCCAGACAGCTTTAGAATCAGTGTTGCTACTTAGCTGTGTCAAAACACATTTTATGTGGCTCCTACCCAAGCGCTTTGACTTTTAGTAGAAGTCTTAAGACTCTCCCTCATCTCCGTGAGTGGCCTTTAAATATTTGCTGATAGGAGGTCTGTATGGCGATTCATGAACTAACCATCTGAACAATGCCATCTTCCCCTCTTGTCACCCCTTTAGGAGCTTATCCTGCGTGGCCCAACTACGGCACTCTGCCCAGTGCCAACTTCAGCAGCACAGGGCTGGGAGGAAGCACAAACCCGACGGCAGCAGGGAGCCAGATGCGTGGCAGTGTGCCTCCTCAGCTGGGGGCAGGGATGTGCCCCCCAGCAGGTGGCATGGCTCACAGAGCACAAGGAGCAGCCGCCGTGTACGCTGCTGCCAACGCCATCCAGAACTGGTGAGGCATGAACTTTCCCTTGGTCTCAACGTATTCAATCCATTCCCTATGTTGTAGCTGGCTTTGAAAGCCATGGCTGCAGTAACCCAAAGCTGGGGTGATAGTGAACGTACACTTCCTTAAAGATTTGCCTTCTGGAAGGCTTCTTCCTCTCCCTTCACTGTGTAATAAAAGAGGCCAGTTCCCAAACACCAGTCAAAGCATCATTATTTGGAGTGAACGTCTGTTTCTTCCTTGCCTTCTCCAGGCTACCTGGTTATCCCAGTACGAGCCAAGGGGGAATGATGGGCACTGGACCTCCTTATGGACAGGAAACTAACAGCATGGCTGGTGTGATCAACCGCCAGGGCCCACCTTCTCCCATGGGTGGGAATATGGCTAACAGCGCTGCAGGTAAGGCTGGGCTGAGTGCTGGGCTTTGATGACTTCACGGGATGGACTGTAAAGCAACGTCACAGATTCCTGTAACTTCCTAGGGATGGCAGTAAGTCCTGAAGTGATGGGTCTGGCAGATGTCAAATTAACTCCTGCAACTAAAAGAAGAAATAAGGAAGAAGGGACCCAAAAAGCAGAACCCAAGTCAAAGGTAAAACTTTGCTTGCTATTTTGTTTGCTTGTTTGTTTGTTTGTTTGTTTGTTAAATGACACAGTGCATGTATCTAGTAGTGAGTGCAGCTCCCGAGAGAAACCCAATGTGACTTGCCTTCTACCGCGAGCAGAGCTGCCATTAGCGTGGCTGTCTGTGCAGTATGTGATCTTGCTGCTCCGTGTGAGCACAGCGTTACATCAGCAGTGCGGCAAGTGAGTGGGATATCCTCTGTTGGGATGTGTTATCTTTTGGAGAGTGGCATATGCTGGCATCTCCTGCCAGGTGTGAGCAAGCCGGGATGCAGCACTGTCCTCCCCATCCCTCTGCAGAGATCGGTCTGTCCCCATGTCAATCCTGGGCCGGCCTTGCCTTTACTAATCAGAGGGAATGGACTGGATCAGATGCTCCTGGTGGGGTCGGTTTCTCCAAGTCTCCAAATGCAGTACACAGCTAAGGAGACTGTTGCTTGAATCAGAAGTGGTCTCAGAAAAGTAAAGACTGTGCCAAAATCTACCTAGTGCTGCAGCCCTGGGGAACGCCATTTGCAGCTGGCTGAGGCGTTTCCTGACGTATTGAGCAAATGAGCCCACAAAAGGTCTCTCGAAGAGGTGGTTCTGCAACGTCTCTGTGAGGTTTGCTTGGTTTCTGTAGCATTCATGAAAGCTTTTCCTTTTTAGAAATGCATATTCTGCAAGTAGCAGCTGGTTCCCTGATACCTTTGTTGAGTCATACTTGTCTTTTAGACTGGCACGGACCCGATCTGAGACAAGTGTGGGTCTAGCACAAAAAGCTGATCTCAATATAACAGCAGAACCCTGAACTCTGACTGCTGTTCGAAGCCATCTGGGATGTGATCCAGGTGTTTTTGCGCTGCTCAGTCCTGATATGTTTCCTTCGATCAGTCCAGTTCCTCTACTATGGCCAGCGAGAAGATCACCGAACCCTGTGAGCCAGGTGGTGAGCCCGAGAGGAAGATCTGGGTAGCTCAGCCATGTCCTCTGGCTCTGAATGTTTCTCTCCACTGTGTCTGTGTTGCCTGCTTCTGGCTTGATAACCTCATGTTGCCAATGCCTTTACTTTCCACCTAGAATTCCAGGCGACTGACGGACAGCAGCTGCATCCCACCTGCCGAGCGGCTCAAAGGGGGGATGCACAGCCTCCCGTGCAGCGCCGGGCAGGGGCAGCCGCAGCAGCAGCCCAGAGCTCTGGAGGATCGCACCGCTCCCAGCAAATCTCCATCCCTGCAGCCAGGGAGGGGAATGAAGAAGGCAGGACCGCCAGTCCCTGCCGCGCACACAGCACCGGCAGCGGAACAGCCCGCCAGGAAGCGACGAGCCGTCTCCTTCCCTCCAGGATCGGTAGAAGCTACCAAGCCAGTGTTACAGAAAAGGAGGCGGCTGACAGCAAAAGATGTTGGTAAGAGGAAACTCCTGCTTTTCTGCCTGTGCCCATCGAGAGGCTGGGTGTTGCCATCCCCCTTTGGTACAGTGCTGCCAAATGGAAGGGCTCTGCCAGCTTTGCAACAAGTCTCCTTTCCCAAGTTAGTTGGGACGTTCTGTCGTTCTGTGATAATGCAAGGGTGAAGGGACCCAGAAGGATCGGGTATAACGTTTGTGTTGGGCACTGTCTGTGTGGAGACTGCTTTTGCATGGAGTCTGTGCAACGTCTTAAACAGGCCGTGCTCTTTGTGAGACAAAAAAGCAGTATCCAGTCCCTCCTTTTCGGTTTTGAAGTCCAGGATCTGGAAGTATGATGTGTTTATGTTCCAGGAACCCCTGAAGCCTGGAGAGTGATGATGTCTCTGAAGTCTGGGCTGCTCGCTGAAAGCACGTGGGCCTTAGATACCATAACCGTCCTGCTCCGTGATGACAGCAGCATTGCGTCCTTCGACCTCAGGCAGGTGGGTGGAGATGCTCAGCACCGAGTGCTCACTGACCCGTGGATTTCCATGTGGTTGGTGTGCAAGTGCGCGGTCTCTCCTCTCTGGTGGGACGTATCGCCTCTACCGCAGAAAGGGAATCGTGGTGGGGAGGCCAAGAGGGGCTTTGCAGCAGAGCGCTGTGAAGGGCTGAAGGCTGCTTGCCTATCCTGGTGCGCCGGCATTTGCCTCGACCTCTGTCTTTCCCCACGGGTCAATGTGCAGCGTGGCTTGGGTGCCTCTAGAAGGGGCAGCCTGTCTCCATGATTTGCCTCGTGCCTGCAAGGCCGTGGTAAAAACTGTTCCACAACACTGTAAAGGCTGTTCTGCCTAGCATTGCCTCTCTCATTTCTGAGTATTAATCAGAGAGGAGACAAAAAAAAAGAGCGTGCATGTTTACACAGGTACGAACTGGTTGGATCCTGACATTCAGGGACCATTTGCCCCTTGTTTCTGTTCTCAGAAGGACAGAAACCTCTCTTTTGCAAACAGCTTATTGCCAGAATGAAAAGATCCCATTAATAAACGGCTCCTTAAGATCCCTGCCCTTTATGCAGTGTTTTTCCAGTTGTTCATAGTGGCTTCAGTTATTTTATGGTCACTGATCCATCTTTCCTTCCTTCCTTCCCCTCCCGTTTTTCTCCTCCCCCATAGCTGCCAGGCCTGTTGGAACTCCTGGTGGAGTATTTCCGGCGCTGCCTGATCGAGATCTTTGGAATCCTGAAAGAATACGAGGTGGGAGACCCAGGGCAAAGAGCACTCTGTGGACTGGAGAGCGGCCGCCTGCACTGGCAGATTGGTGGCGGAGATATCACTGAGCACCATCCAGACTCACTTTGAGAGCAAGAGGGAGCACTCCGTGGCTGACAGCAGTCGAAATGCTAGGGAAGGGGAGGCTCCTCCATCTGACAGCTCCTCAACAATTCTGGAGGATGAACCTCGCAGCACAGATGAGATGCCCTCTGCCTCACTCATGACTGGCAGGACTCTCTGGCGAAGCGCTGCATCTGTGTCTCCAACATCATCAGGAGTTTGTCATTTGTGCCAGGCAATGACGCTGAGATGTCCAAACATGCCGGGCTGCTGCTGATTCTGGGGAAACTGCTGCTCTTACACCACGAGCACCCAGAGCACAAGCAGGCAGCCCTGAACTCTGAGAGAGAGGAGCTTGAGCGGGACCAGGGGCTGAGCTGCAACCAGGAGGAGTGGTGGTGGGACTGCCTGCAGGCGCTGCGTGAAAACACGCTGGTGACGCTGGCCAACATTTCTGGCCAGCTGGACTTGTCCCCTTTCCCAGAAAGCCTCTGCTTGCCCATCCTGGACGGACTCCTCCACTGGGCAGTATGTCCATCAGCAGAGGCCCAGGACCCCTTTCCAGCGCTGGGGCCGAATGTGGTCCTCTCCCCTCAGAGCCTGGTTCTGGAAACGCTCAGCAAACTCAGCACCCGGGACACCAACGTGGATTTGATTCTCGCGGCTCCCCCCATCAGCCGCTTGGAGAAGCTGTACAGCACCCTGCTGCGTTTCCTTCGTGACAGAGAGAGCCCGGTGTGCCGAGAGATGGCTGTGGCCCTACTGGCCAGCTTGGCACAGGGGGACAGCCTGGCAGCGAGAGTGATTGCCTTGCAGGAGAGGAGCGTTGGCAACTTGCTGGGCTTCTTGGAGGACAGCCTGGCCGCCGCGCAGTGCCAGCAGAGCCAGGCCGGCCTGGTGCACGAGCAGAATGCACCCTGTGAGCCAACGAGTGTGGACATGATGCGCCGGGCTGCTCGGGCACTGCTCGCCCTGGCCAAGGTGGACGAGAACCGCTCACAGCTCATGTTGCACGAGTCGCGGCTGTTGGACATCTCCGTGTCACCCGCAGCGGACTCCTCGGTCTCCCAAGTTATCTGTGATGTGCTATTTTTAATTGCCCGGCCCTGACAGCTGCGGGGTGCAGCTCACCCTGTGTGAGTGTACGTGAGCAGAGAACTGAGAAACCGAATGTTGCCCTTGATTTATGCACAACCACCTTGGGAATCCACTGCCTGCCCTGCTCTGCCCTGCTTCTCCCTTGGAGGATGATGTCCCCGTTCCCTTTCCCCTTCTCCTGTTCTTCAAGTTTGTCCCAAATCCCTAATTAAAAGAGACAAAGTTCAGTCTACACGGAGGACTTTTGAATTTTATTTTAACCAAAGTTACTGTCTTCTACTGTGAGTGTGGGGAGAATGACTTGTCCCCCTCTCCCCATCCCTTTCTAGTATGACGAGTTAACGAGCTGATGACTTGCAGAGCGAGATGCAGGTATTTAATCTCTTGCCAGACAACCCTCCCTGGGGGATGCTGTACAGGGCTCTGTCTTTTAAGTCACTGCTGCCTCAGCAGCCAATCGACTTGCAGTGTATTTTTCCTGCTTTTGTTTCCTTTCTAATCGAGATGTGAGAAAGTCCTAGGACTTTCAGCTGAAGTTGCGGATGAAGAAACACAACTGTGATTTTTCAGTGATGACTTCTGCACCGGGAACCCAGAGCCACTGGGGAGGGAACAAAGGGGACACTGAGGGCGACGCTGGGGCCCCAGAGCCACTTGGACAGGGACTGAGGGGACATGGGGGCACAGAACCACCAGGGAGGGGACAACGGGGGGACGCTGCATGTACCAAAACCACCAAGGAACATCAGGAGAACATGGGAGGAATTTGGGGCCCCATTAGAGTGGGATAATGGGGGTGTCCCATTGGGGTTAGGGGCTACTAGAGGTCCTGATTTTGGGGGGAGGTGGTCTTATTGGGGTTGGGAGGGTTTGGAGGTCTCTCATTGGGACTGGGGACTCCAGGGGCTCCTATATGATTTGTTGGAGGGGGTTTTACTGGGCTTGGGAGGACTGGGGAGTCCCATTGTGGTTGGGGGTCCTGTTGGGTTGTGGGGCTGTCTGGGCTCCTGTTCTAATGGGAAGAGTCCTAATAAGGATTGGGAGGGTGTGTGGGTTCCCATGGGTCCTGTCTTTTTTCAGGGGCGCTTATTGGATTTGGGAGGATATGGGGAGTCCCATTGAGGTTGGAGGTCCCATTGGCGCCAGGGGATTTTGGAGGGGTTGAGGGGTCCTGGGAGGATGTGAGGGGACCCCAAAGGGGTTGGGGTCCCAGGGTTTGCAGTCACCCCCCAGAGACCTGCAGACTGGACCTCCAGCTCCAACCCTTCCATTTTGCTCCCCCCGGCAGCCCCTTGAGACACCTCAGTGTCCCTTCAGTGACTCCAGGAGCCCCTGGCCTGCGGCAGGATGCAACAGGACCACTCCAGAACCACACTAGGTGGTTTTGTGGCTGGGCGTGACCCCTGTCACCTCCCTGCAGGGTCTGGAGGTCTCCAATCTCCTGCCATTTCAGGAGGGGGCATGGTGACATAAAGGGGACGTGTGGTGATGCGCACAGGAGGTGACCCTGGAGATACCAGGACCGACTGTCTCACTCCAATTTATAGGAGGGAGAGGAGGTTCTTTGATATATGTATACCCGGTGTGAGATTAAGAAACAACAGTTCAAATGTTGGTCTGACCAGTTTATTACAAATCTTAATCAGGGAGATGGGGAAGGGGAGGATGGACACTATTACGAATTAGGGTGATGGGGAAGGGAAGGTGGGCGATAGGAAAGGTAGGAAAAAAGCAAGAATTGCGTAAAGCAGGGACAGCCAGCACCAGGATCCAGCAGAGGTCTCGTTGCGCGCCGTCCCGATGGTCCGAGGCAGAGGCGGAGCGAGGGGGAGAGCAGCAGCAGCGTGGCCAGTCTTAGGCAGCAAGAAGGTGCAGGTACCGGGTAGGTCCAGGAAGAAGCCACGGGGTAAGTCCTGGAGGAAGCAGCAGGTCTCCGGTAGCAGGCCCAGGAGAGTCCGTCAGCATGCAGGCATTCCGTAGTGAGGAATCTGATGGCAGATTCTTCTTCAGCATGCAGGCAGCACTTCGTGAGGAACCTGTTGTCAGAAAACCTTTTGGGGGAGGGCAGCAGCAGCATGGCCGGCCTTAGGAAGCAAGCAGGTAGAGCACAGAGCAAGTCCAGGAAGGAGAGAAGCAGGTCGCGAGGCTTCCCATGTCAGAAAACCTTCTTGTTCCTCTTTGTAAGGAATCTCTTGTCAGAAACCTTTCTCGTGGTTGTTTGTCCCTTTTTTATCCTGCTGCTTCTGCCCACGTGGCATTCCTGGGCACTTGGGTAAGAGTCATGTGCAGCACCCCTTAGAAGGCCATCTCCCTCGAGATAAGCCCACACAAGAGGCTGCTTCCCAGCCATTAATCTGCAGCTTCTCTCTCTCTCGTTGCTCCTCGCATTGTCCATCTCTGTCCCTCAGACAAAGGACTTCACAACCCTTGCCCAGGACTTGTTTGGGCTTGTTCCTCAGCAAGCTTTGAGGCAATGGCATAAAAGAATAATCTCTTACACCACTCCGTGATGCAAAGGTTGCTTAAAAAATGGGACACCGGTGATCCATGATGGTGAGAAAAAGATAGCAAGCATAAGGGTAAAGGAGGGAGGGGGCAGGGAATCAAATCTTTCACACAATCATTACAAAAGATTTTTCAGGCTTGGTTACAAATCACAGAATCACGGAACCGTAGGGGTTGGAAGGGACCTCCAGAGATCATCGAGTCCAACCCCAAATGTTGTCCTGATGTGCTGGACTTGTCCTCAGCTGGAGTAGTTACAGAGTAAATAGAGGATACAACACCTTGTATAAAACATGGAGCCATACAAGAAACAAACCTAAGAGTTGCAACAGCACACAGTATCAACCTGCCACAGACACCACCCCGTGATTCTTCAGGAGCGGTGACACGAATATTACATAATGAATACAAGGTAGAAAGTGAAAAGAGACAACCATACATTTGACAATAACCAATAACAATAAATAAGTAAAACAAATAGAGGAATTTGTGTCAGCTGCTTTCCCCACCCAGGAAGTCCCTGTGTAAGCCAGGATCCAGATGGGAATTCTTCAACGGAGGTTGTGGTGTTTATGAATAGCCATACAATGTTACACTTCAGTTAATTCACCAGAAGCATACCTCCTCCAGTGTGACCATACGTGGACTGGCCATGTAATGTTTTCAAAGATGATTTAGTGTCTTGAGGACTTTCCACTTGAGCATTTCCAAAGCAATTCAAGTGCCGGGAGATATAAATACTCGTTTGGCAAGTTCAAGTACTGTTAGAGTCTACAGAACTTTTCACAGGACAGTGCATGTAGGACACCCCACAGTATAAACCATGAGAGGGGTCATCCAGAAACATATGCATCTCTTATCCAAACTTAGACGCTTTCCAACAACCGTGTTTTGGATGGAACTCCTGGACTGGTGTGACACTGAAAAGCATCAGCGCAAAGGGCTTCACGATAGATTTCTTTTGTGACCACATCTAACAGATACTAGATGGGTCCCTTGGTTCATTGCCCAATTTGTTAGGAATTTGGAAACACCGTGGAGGAGTTACATGCAAATCATAATCAGTTTGATAAAAAGGGGTGAAAGAAGGGGTCAAAAGGAATGGTATCACTGTGCAGGGAGTACCAGTAAGCCAGGATGACCTGTGAAAACTCTGAACCCAACTGTGAAGTCTAAAAACATCCAAGGACTGATATCAGTCACCACCCACACCCACAACAACCCAAAACATAATACCATTGCAACCAAAATATGTGATCAAGAGGTATATTCAGTATTCTAGCATGATCACACCTTCAATTTTTCTGCCACAAAACACAAATGGTTAAAGTCAGCTATCAGCCTTTCTGTGCTCAGTCAAGGTCCCACGGGGATCTTCTGTAAAATAAAACCAGACACCAAGTTGCCCTTCCTGGGCTTTGTTAATATGGTTAAAAAACGAGGGAACAATCCAGCAAGTGTTGATTTTATACTCCTTTTTCTGGGTGTCCCTAACCTTCTAAGGATATTTGCTAAGGGATTCCATTAAGGTTAGGGAATCTGGACTCACTTTAGCTGAGTCAATAGACACAGGCTGCCCAGGGAGATAAGAGGGCTTCCCTAGCTTATCAGCAACAGGATCGTGACTCACAGGGCTAATTGGCAAGAGTGGCGAGGCCTTGCGACAGAAGATGTTAAATCGAGGATCTTCTGTTGTGAGCTTTCTAATGCATCCACCCTTCACCCCCCCAGCTCACTTGACAGGAGCGAAGGCATTAGTTCTCCTGTGGTTTGGGTAGCCATTCAGGTTCCTCAGGAGAGGCGCTAGGACCTGGCACTTTGCTTTCCTTGAGCTTCTTGAGCTTTTGTTCTGGCCACCAGTTAACTAATTTCTCTCACTTGACTGTGGGTAATCCATCCATCAAATCTCGTGGAACGCCCTTTTGCCAGCCCAGTACCCAGAGACAATTACGTTTAGGATCAATATTTCGCCTACCTGTTTTTACTGGCAACGAGACCCTTCCAGTCCCACTGAGCTTTGGGCTGGGTGGCCTGGGGACAAGGCTGGCCGCTGTGAGCCTCACTCCCCTTGGCTCAAATTTACTGGAGAAAGAAACCACCGGCCCATATTTTCTGCCATAGTTAATGAACTCTTGGGCAACCTCCCCCCACGTCCATGCTTTTATCCTGGCTGCAGACGGTTGCAGGTTACAGCTCCTTCTAACACTGCCCGGGTTCTTTCTCCTTGAGACATGGCCTGTATCGCTCCTTGCACTGTATGCTCCTAGTTGTACGCCTATGGGTTTCAACGATTCTGGAAGCCCCCTGATTGAAGGGGTCATCCTCTGAGGAGCAACAGGCATCATCAGAGGTGATTCATGGTGTGGCTGCAGCTTTCTGTCATACATCCTTTGGAGGCAGGCAGCCTTTGGGACATTCTCTACTAACTGATCGACCGTCCCAGTAATGGCAAGAGGGTCTCCCCTTTCTAAAGTGTTGAGACAACCTGCCCAATAAGCAGCCCCCTGTGTTAAGGACCAGGGAGCATGATTGTTACCAGCAGTTAAAAACACTCCTGGTCCCCAGTAACCTTCAGCTTCCTGTTCAGTTAAAAGTATGTGGTCTCCACCAGCGAGGCTGACCCTCCATCCATGCGGTCTCAGATTCCCTTGGAGAGCAGCTAAAATCTCTTTTCAATTGTGCCGGTTCCATGGCTGAGAAGGGAATTTCTCTACATTCATTTGAGGATCCCGATCCTCGCTGTTATCAAATGTGTATTTGGTTTGTATCAAAGGACACAATGGGGCTATCAGGGTTTCTAATTTATCCAGCCTTTCCTTCATTCCTCGTAGTTCCTCCCGAGGATAAGTTTTTTCGTGAGGTGCACTATGGATAACAGTGGCACTGGTGTCCTTACACCTTAACAGTTCCTTAAAAGCCATTTGCAACAAAACTGAATTACATTTCTCTCTTTCTAATTGTTCCTCAAGGTTCACTATTTGGCTCTGCAGAGTTTTTACCAATGCTTGTGTTACTTTAACTGATTCCTGCAATGCTTGTACAGTTTGGGTTTCTGCCGAATGCTTCCATCTCGGAACTCCATGGCTGCTTTTAAAGCAGCCCCGAGCACTGCACAAATAAACGATTTTCCTTTTCCGGCTCGGGTACGAGCCTCCTTTTGTAGAGCACTCTGCAAGCTATGCCAGTTCTGTCGTGCCCAATCCACCCCTGATAAAGAGGGCCAAGCACCATGCTTTTCTAAAAGGTCAAATAACACACCTTCACTTTTCATACTGACAATACTGTCACTCATTTCTCAATACGCTGAAAGATCTACACTGAGGGAGGAGGAGGTACACGTATCCAAAAGCTCGAGTAACTCCTTACCCCCCCCCAGGGAGGGGCACACTCCTATCAAACAAATGCAAATGCTCAAATCACTCCTCCCTTTCTTTGAGGGGAGCACACAAAAGGCAAAGAAGCTAAAACAACACTGTCTAGGTTTCAGCAAAGTGAATAAACTTCTCGGAGAGGCACACACGATTAAGTCAGAAAATATCACTTCCTCACGTCCCCAAGAGGCGCACGCGAAAAATGTTCAAATTTCACACTTAAGCTACAAGATACTTAAATCACAAAATGCAGAGCGGTCTTCCCGAGGAGGCACGCACGGATTAAACAGATGCAAATAGTCAAAATTAATTCATACGTCCCCAAGAGGCTTACACACAAACAGTGAAGTTTCAGAATATGGAGCGGTCCTCCTGGAGAGGTGCTCACGTCTAAGCGTTCCAAAATCTCGCTCCGTGCAACTCCAGGAGGTGCGCACAGAAAAAGTTTCAGGCTACATCTGGAAGGGCAACACTCTCACAGTGGGTATCCTGCTTCGACTACACCATTAAATAAATGTCTTGCTCCAACTTATCCGAGGGAGAGGAGGTTCTTTGATATATATATATATATATATATACACACACACACACACCCGCGAGATTAAGAAACAACGGTTCAAATGTTGGTCCGACCAGTTTATTACAAGTCTTAATCAGGGAGACGGGGAAGGGGAGGACGGCGACTATTATGAATTAGGGTGATGGGGAAGGGAAAGGGGGCGATAGGAAAGGTAGGAAAGAAGCAAGAATTGCGTAAAGCGGGGACAGCCAGCACCAGGATCCAGCAGCGTCCCGTTGCACACCGATGGTCCGAGGCAAAAGCGCAGGGCAGAGCAGCAGCAGAGCAGCCGGCCTTGGGCAGCAAGCAGGTACCAGGCCCAGGAGAGAGTCTGTCAGCATGCAGGCATCAGCTCGTGGGGCTTCTGGTATCAGACACCTTCTTGTTGTTCTTCAGTATGCAGGCATCACGTCGTGAGGAATCTGTTGTCAGAAACCTAACCTCACGGTTGTTGGTCCCCTTTTTTATCCTTCTGCCCACGTGGCATTCCTGGGCTCTTGGGTAAGAGTCATGTGCAGCACCCCTTAGAGGGCCATAGCCCTCGAGATAAGCCCACACAAAAGGCTGCTTCCCAGCCATTAATCTGCAGCTTCTCTCTCTCTCATTGCCCCTGGCCTTGTCCATCAGTGTTCTCCAGACAAAGGATTTCACAGCCCTTGACCAGGACTTGCTTGGACTTGTTCATCTGCGTCCTCAGCAAGCTTTGAGATAGTGATGCAAGAATAACCTCTTACAGAGCCATTACTCCCATTTGGCAGGCTTACTCACAGAACAGCAGGCTTCTCTTCACCATGCATCGCATGGACACAAACAGGCTGTTTCTGCAAGGCAGGCAGTTTCACCTGAGCACCTCACCATATACGTTCCCTCCACTCTGCCTTCCTGCAGAGTTGCAAGGAGAGAAGCCTCAGGCCCTCCGAGCTATGACTGATAGGGATAGATAAGTGAGAATACAGGGAACAAAGAAAAACAGAGAGGAGAGCAGAGGCAGAAGAAAGAGGAGTGAGGAGACGCGGAAGAAAGGCAGCAGAAGAGGAACGCAGATGCAAAACAAAGAAGAGTGAGGATGCGGGGAAAAAAGGATGGACAGCAGAAGAGGAGTACAGATGCAGAAGGAAGAGGAGAGAGCACACACAAAAGAAAAATAAGAAGAAAGGAGAGCAGATGCAGAAGAAAGAAGATTGAAGACAAAAGGAACAAAGAACAGCCGTAGGGAAGTGCACATGCAAAAGAAAGAGTGAGAATAAAGAGAAGAATGAACAACAGGAGAGCATATTTAGAAAAAAGAGCACTGGGGAAAAGTAATCAGAAGATCGGAAGAGGAGTGCAGATGCAGAATAGCAGCGAGGAGACAGAAGAAAGAAAAGCAGAAGAGGAGAGCAGATGCAGAACAAAGATAAGTGAGATACAGGGAAAAAGAACAGGAGAAGAGTGAGGATACAGACAAAAGTGCTGTGAGGACAGCTAGAAGACAGAACAGCAGAAGAGAAGTGCAGAGGGAGAGAAAAGAGCAGTGAGGAGACACAATAAAGATGATTAGAAGAGGCGGGCAGGTGAAGTAGAAAGAGGAGCGATAAGAGGATGAAGAAAGAACATCAGAAGAGGAGAGCAGATGCAGAAAAAAAGGAGAGTGAGGATACAAGAAGGAAAGAAAGGCAGTAGAGGAGCGCAGCTGCACGTGAATGAGCAGTGAGAACATGGGGAAAAAAGATGAGGAGGAGTGCAGATGCGGAAAAAAACGAGAAGTGAGGACAAAGATAAAGAATAGCCAATGAGGAAGGAATGCAAATGCAAAATAAAGAGGAGCAAAGTTGCAGGAAAAAAGGGAGAGCAGAAAAAGCTGTGCAGATGCAGAAGAAAGAAGAGAGTGGAAGCAGGGGGAAAAAGAACAGCTGAAGAAAAGAGTGCGGACGCAGATGAAAGAGCAGTGAGGATACAGGGAAGGAAGAAGAGCAGAAATGAGGTTCAGATGCAAAAGAGAGGAGAGAGGAAGCATGGGAAAAAGTAAAGCAGAAGAGGAGTGCAAATGGAGAAATAGGAGCAAGGACACGGAAGAAGGAAGAGAAGAAGAGGACTGCAGATGCAGAAGCAAGAGTATTGAGGATCGACAGAACAGCAGTAGAGGAGTGCAACTCAGAAGAAAGGGGAGTGAGTAGGCAGGGAAGAAAAACTACAGAAGCAGAGTGCAAATGCAGATGAAAAGTGAATTCACAGGCAAGAAGACAGCAGAATGGTGTAGATGCAGAAGAAAGACAAAGTAGGAGAAAGGGAAAAAAGGAACAGCAGAAGGAGTGCGGATGAAAAATAGTAGGGATAAACAGAAGAAAGGACAGAACAGGAGTCCAGATGCAGAAGAAAGAGGAGTGAGGAGACAGGGAAGAAAGTACTTCAGAAGAGTATTGCAGATGCAAACGAAAGAGAGAGAAGGCAGGGAAAAAACAGCAGAAGAGTACAAATGGAAAAAAGAGAAGAGACAGGTAAGAAAACAGGATAAGAGTGCAAACACAGACAAAAGAGCAATGAGGATGGTCAGAAGACAGATCAGCAGAAGAGAAGTGCAGATGCAGAAGAAAGAGGAATGATTGTACAGGGAAGAAAGAATAGCAGAAGAGGAGATCAGATGCAGAGGAAAGAGCAGGGAGGAAGCACAGAAAAATGAATAGGAGAAGAGTGCAGATACAGATGAAAAACGAGTGAGGAGACAGAAAAGAAGATCAAGAGGTGGGGAGATGCAGAAGAATGGAGCGAGGACAGAATGAAAAGAACAGCTGAAGGGGAGTGCAGATGCAGAAGAAACAAGTATGGAAGCAGGAAACAAGTACAACAGAAGGGGAGTGTTGATGCAGAGGACAGAGGAGTGAGGATGCAGGCAATAAAGAACAGGAGAAGCAGAGGAAGAATGCAGAGGAAAGAGCAGCAAGCATAGAAAAGAACGAACTGCCTAAGAGGTGTGCAGATGGAAAAGGAGTGCTGATGCAGAAGAAATAGGATTGAGTATACAAGGAAGAAAAAACAGAACAAGAGGAGTAGAGACGCTGGAGAGGAGTGAGGACACAGGGAGGAAAGAACAGCAGAAGAGGAGTGCAGACGGGGGAGTGAGGAGATGGAAGAAAAGAGCAGAAGAGAAGAGCAGATGCACAAGAAAGAGCAGTGAGGAGACAGAAGAAAGAAAAGCAGATGCTGAGCGCATATGCAGAAGAGGAGTGAGGAAACAAGGAAGAAAGAATAGCAGAAGCAGAGAGCAAATGTAGAGGATAGAAGAGTGAGGATACAGGGAAAAAGGAAGAGCAGAAGAAGGGAACGGATTGCAGACGAAAGCAGTGAGGGTACAGAGAAGAAGGAAGAGCAGAAGGAGTGCAGATGGAGAAGAAAGGAGTGAGTAGAGAAAGTATAAAACAGCAGATGCAGAAGAGAGAGAAGTGTGGAAACAAGAAAGTACAGCAGAAAAGGAGTGAGGATGTGGGGAAGAACAAGCAGCAGAAGAAGAGTGAGAAAAATTCAGGGAAAAATGCTGCAGAAAAGGAGTGCAGACGGAAAAGAACGAGGAGTGATTATATAGGGAATACAGAACAGCAGTAGAGGAGCGCAGCAGCACGCAAATGAGCAGTGAGAACACAGGGAAGAAAGACGAGGAGGAGTGCAGATGCAGAAAAAGCGAGAAGTGAGGAAAAAAAAAAAGAATGGCCAAAGAGGAAGGAGTGCAGGTGCAAAGTTAAACAGAGGGAGGTTACAGGAAAGAAAGGATAGCAGAAAAGCTGTGCAGACGCAGAAGAAAGAGGAGAGCGGATGCAGGGGAAAAAGAACAGCCGAAGAAGAGTGCGGATGCAGACAAAAGAGAAGCAAAGAAACAGGGAAGAAAGAAAAGAGGAAGAGGAGTGCAGATGCAGAAGAAAAAGGAGTGAGGACACAAGGAGAAAACAACAGAAGTGGAGTGTGGTGCAGAACAGAGCAGTGAAAAGACAAAATAAAGACGAGCAAAAGAGGAGTTCAGATGCTGAAGGAAAAGGAGTGAGGATACAGGGAAGAAAGAACAGCAGAAGAGGAGAGCAGACACAGAAGAAAGGAGTGAAGAAGCAGGGAAAAAGAAGAGGAGAAGAGTGCAAATGCAGAGGAAAGAACAGTGAGGATACAAAGAAGGGAGAACAGAAAAGGAGTTGAGATGCAGAACAAAGAGGAGTGAGGATACAGGGAAGAAAACTAACGAAGAGGAGGGCAGATGCAGAGGAAAGAAGTGAATTCACAGGTAACAAGACAGCAGAAGACTGTAGAAGCAGAAGAGGAATGAGGAGAATGAGAAGAAAGAACAGCAGAAGAGTTCAGATGTGGAAGAAAGAGCAGGGAGGAAGCATGGAAAAAAGAACAGGAGAAGAGTGCAGATACAGAGTAAGGAATGAGGAAGCAGGGAAAAAGAAACAGCAGAGGAGTGCAGATGCAGATGAAAGCGGAGTAAGGAGAGTGAATAAAGAAGATCAGAGGAGGAGGGGAGATGCAGAAGAAAGAGGAGTGAGAATAGAATGAAGAAAGAGCAGAAGAGGAGAGCAAATGAAGAAAGAAGCAAGGAGACAGGGAAGAAAGAACAGCAGGGGGGGTAAAGCAGATGTAGAGGAAAGAGGAGTGAGGAAGTAGGGAAAAAACACCAGAAGAGAATGGGTGGCGATGAAAGCATTGAGGATACTGGAAAGAAGGAGAAGCAGAAATGGGGATTCAGATGCAAAAGAAAGAGGAGTGAGGAAGGAGGATAGGAAAGAAAGCAGTAGAGGAGTGCAGATGCAGAACAAAGAGCAGTGAGGAAAGAAAAAATAGCAGAAGTGGAGTGTAGGCGCAGAGGAAAGAAGTGAATTCACAGGCAAGAATACAGCAAAACAGTGTAGATGCAGAAGAAAAAGATTGAGGAGAAAGGGAAGAAAGAACAGCAGAGGAGAGCAGATACACAAGAAAGAACAGTGAGGCAGAGAAGAAAGAATAGCAGAAGGGAAGCACAGATGCAGAAGAGGAGCGAGGAAACAAGGAAGAAAGAACAGCAGAAGGGGAGTTGAAATGCAGCAGAAAGAG
Organism: Pavo muticus; assembly: GCA_016647715.1. Lineage (NCBI taxonomy): Eukaryota > Metazoa > Chordata > Aves > Galliformes > Phasianidae > Pavo > Pavo muticus. The sequence goes on from JACDJE010000901.1 coordinate 48,864, forward strand.
GAGAGAGGATAGAGAGAAGAAAGAACAGCAGAAGAGATGTGCAGATGAAGGAAGAGTGAGGATACGGGGAAGAAAGAATGCCACAATAGGAGCCATTACTGGGAGAATTAATAGCCTGCTGAAGAGGAGCGAGGCAGAGGGAAGAATGACCCAGCAGAAGAGGAGAGGATAACACGAAGGGAGAAGAACTTAAGAGCAGATGAGCTGCCACAGCAGTAGGATGAGGTAAAGCAGAAACTGGGCAGAAGAGCGAGGAGGAGAACAGGAAAAGAGGAGTAACGGGCAGGGGAGAACTGAGAGGAGGGAACAGCAGAGCACAGAAGTGCAGAAGAAGGAAGAAGAGAAATAATGATGCAGAGAAAAGAGAGAGAAAAGTACAGAAAAAAATAAAGTGGAGGAGAGGAAGACAGCAGAGAGGAGAAGTTAGAAAAGACAGGAAAGAGAAGGGAGGGAAGGGGTATCAGGGAAGGGATTCCAAACGTAGAAAGGAAGAGAAATAAAGACGACAGAAGCTCAACAGAAGAACAAGATGTAAGAAGTGGGAAGTCGTGTGCAGAGAGCAGGAGAGCAGAGAGAGAAGGTGAGAGCAAATTCAGTCACTGAGAGAAGAAGAAAAAGGAATGTGAATAACTTTTAGTCTATTAAAGCTGGATTCTGTTCAGGACATATGGTTGTTGTTGCATTTCTTTCTTTCTTTGTTTTTTGCCTTGCTTGTATTCTTTTAGACAACTTAAGAACTAAGAACGCTCAGGAGCATTTTCAGAAGTTTGTTTGTAATGCCCCCTTAATCTCAGCTGCTCTGAAATACCCAGCTGATGTCAAGTGGGGGTCACCTCCTTCAAGGCACCCTGCAAACCCAGCTTCGTGTGTCTAACTCAGAAAAACTTACCTTCACAAAAGAACAGAGCTGATTCCACACTTGGCCGAGAGTCCTTTTCTGCCATCCAGCACACCCATTTCTGAGCAGGACACCATCACTCCAATCAGGGTGTTGTCATCTGTTCCCACACCCTAAAAAGCAAAACAGCCAAGGACAGCTGACTACAAAGCCTTTGGAGCAATCACTGACAGACACAAAGGTCGCAGACATCCACAGTCAGTGACATGCTGTGAGCCGATGTCTCTGGGCCCAGTGCACAGCAGCATTTTCTTCAATGCTTTCATGCCTCCTCACAGCAAACCTCTGCTGCCAAAGCATCCTTTGGCCAAGGAAACAGTGCCATAAAGCACAACGCTTTCTCAGCTGAGTGCAGCTGTAAAGCATAAAAAACAGACTAGCTGTGTCGTCCTCCTAAGTACCACCATTTCTACACAGACTCCTATCACTCCACAAGTAACAACTGCCACTGACAGCCAGGAGGGGCCTCCGTGGGGCCAAGGCCAGAGTGGCCTCCCCAGGGTGGCAACTGCAGACAAAGGCAATAGCAGACACAGCTTTAAATTACCCAAGAAACACAAAGGACTCAATCAGGTAAATAACCACAGAACTGCTTACCCCTTTCTGAGGAACAGGGCACACAAAACACCACACAGGAGCAGAGCTCCTTCCCTGGTGGCAGCCAGCCCTTACATGAGGTTAGGGAGAGGTGGAACCAGGCTGCACCCCTTGGTCATGCAAGTGAATTGCTTCCACCTGTTCTCCACAGCAGGACAAGGTTTATTGGAGATTAAAGCCTGTGAAGTAAAAAAAGAGTTCTTTCATACTTCTTTCTCAGTTGTGTTATCTGATGGCTGTTTGAACCCGGTGCACTTACAGTGACTTGCAAGTGACACCTGGAAGCAGGTACAGACAGCAGGCACAGCACCCTGCAACCTCCAGGTGAGTGACAGCAGCCAAGGAGGCCTTTGGGCTCTGCAGGGTCCGAGTGTGGAGCGCTGCACACGGGAACAGCTGAGCACAAAGATGATGGCAGAGCTACAGAGCTAACCATCATAGAGAGGCACAGTGGCTCAGCTCGTTTCCCACACAGGATATCAGAGCCATGAGGAAAATGCAGACATATTCTGCTTTCCTCTCCTGTCCCACACCTTCTGCCCCCATCAGAGGGGAGGAACAGCCGCGCTTCCACAGAGATGTTCCTCTCACAGCCCACACCCCTCGGGTTGGAGCATTCCTGGCTGCAGGACAGAAACAACAGTTCGTGCCATGTACCATCTGCCAACTGCCATCTTCCTCTGCATGTCACTCGTAGTCATTATTTGAGAAAACACGATCCTGTTGGCGAACTTTGCTCATTATACACTCATTGTAATACCAAAAGCAGCTCCATCCCAAAAGTTATCCATTTCCATAGTGCTATAACCCCACATTTAGCATGCACACTGCAGTTTTCAGCCTAGGCTTTTAAGAGCAGAGCCAGAAAATTCCACACCACTCAATACAAAGGTATGCAATGATGAGAGTCACTCAAGCTCTGCCCGAAGGGTGAAAAATAGTATCAAAACGGCTGAAGAGAGGGGGGACGATGAGGGAAGGTACAACTGCAGAGAAGTCAGGAGAACACCTCTGCCTTCCGGGATCAGGAGGCAGGCCTCTCTTCCACCAACAGAGACGCCTGCAGGGTGAGGGGCACACGCTCAGTTAAGCTCAGTGCTGCCCCAAGAAACTCAGACAGCTGTACACAGCTGCTCTCTAACTCAGCGCGCCTGTGCTCAGGCCGTGCTACTTGCAGCTCTTTGCACGTGCTTTGCAGGCAGTGCGTTTATGGGCAGTGCAAAGGATTGGGGCATCCATTGCTTCGATACACTGCAGCACTCCCTGATGGAGCTGTGGGAGTTCTGACCCAGCGCCGCCAGTGGAATAACGAGGAGGTGGTGCAGCAGCTCACTGAGTGCCGCTGGACAAATCAGGCCCTGTGCTCTTTGTGAATCCACAACTCCAATTGTTTATTGATGGACTGCAACCAGACTTGGAGTGCCAAGTTGGGCTGCTGCCACAAAGCCGCTGCCTTCTGATGCTCCTCCACTCAGTCCTTCAGTTGCAGCTTCTCCATCATCTCCACAAGGCTGTTCATAGCGCAGGACTGGAAAGAAACAAAGCAAGTGTAAAAACAGGACACCGCTTCCCTCAGCGTTCTACAATCCCCTTCATGTCTGACAGACGGAGGCCCCGAGAACAACAAGAGCCGTGGCTGCGTTCACCAAGGACTCACCTCTGCACGTGCAGCGGCAGCTCTCAGAGCAGCCTTCTTCATTTCCACTCTCCTCTCTTTTTGTTGTCATCGTCGTCTTGCTATAGAGCAAGAAAAGAGATAAATTCACTTTGTCAAGAGCAAAACCGTGGAAACATGGGTACCATGAAAACAGGCTAGGAAGCCTTCAGGGAAGGGTATTTCCAGTGGGACGTGCAGAAGACCATCATGGAGTTAATGGGAAAAGATGGGGCTACATGTTCTGGCATGTCCTTGCCTTTGGACTTGGTAGCCTTCAACTCTTTTCCCCTCTCTGCAGAGAGAAGGAAAAAGCAAAGCAAACCCTAAGCAAACTCCATGTGCTTGATAAGGGAAGCACCTCACCAGGGCAGCTACAGCATCTTCTCACCTCTGAGCTTTGAGGTCCGGAACCGCTCAGTCGGCGCTGGGGCAGGCCCAGGGTGTGCTGCTGGAGCTGGCACACCGCCTCTGCTCTGAGGTGGGCTCTGAGCCTTCTCCCCATTGTGCTCCACCTTCACCTGTTTCTTGGCAGGCCACAGCTCTGCTTTTTGCTCCTCTTCGTACACTCCCTTGCGCTTTCTTTCAGCCACGCTCTTGCAGGAGTGGTTGTCAACTGCAGGGGAAGGTCTTCCCCCTGTGCTGGGACCTGCTGTTCCAGGAAGCCCTCCAGCCTGGAGAGGAGCTTTCACATAGATCTTACCATTTGGCTCAGCACCTCTCCCTGTTAGAATCAAGAAAGGGGAAGCAGCAAGATTTAATGAGAGTCCAACACTACCTTCAGTCTGCAAAATGGGCCACAATACTACAGATCTCATCTCGAGTGTTCACGGTAAGGAATCATAGGGTCTTAGGTGAACTGTGGGCTCGCATTTCCAACTGGGACAGGAAAACCCCAGGGATTAAGACCTCAAGCAACACACAACAGTCCCAGGAAAGGACAGACAGAAAGCCGAACTAGAAAGACAGTGCACCAAACCCAGCTGCCTGCTGTGTGTCTGTACCTCTCTTTGGTGCTGTGTCACACTCCATGCTCCTCCCCTGCCTTCCTGCAAGGCCGTGCTTCACTGCAAGCCTGCCTGCATCAGCTTCTGACAGAAAGGAGACAAGAAAGAGATGAGGAGCATCTCTTTGGAGGAAGATTTTAGCACAGCCAACCACAACCTTCTGGTCCTCAAGCATAGTTTCTTCAGTGTGCCTCTCTGCTGCTACAACCGTGTGCCATTTCTGCAGTCAGCACAGATCTGCAGTGTCCTTTCTTCACTCCTCCATCACACACATCCCTGCATGCAGCCCTATTTAGAGGCAGGTACCCACACCACAGCTCACCAGAGCTTCTCACCCGGGGAGGCTTTCCGTTTCCCCCCACACCCAGCACCATTCCATGGACGCGCAGGCTCCGTCCCTACAACAACAGATCGTGTGTTGATTTCACAGACACCAGGAGCAGCACTGTCCTGCTAGACCATGTCCACCCCCCAAAAAACAAAAGACACTGTTCTACAGCCAAAACAGAACCTGATGTTTAAACTGCAGTTTGCTTGCACAAAGCATTACTGGTCTCATGGCAGCAAAGCACCCCCGGTCTGCCTGACAGCTCTGCATTCTGCAGAGCAAAGGTGCAGCAGCAAACAAAGCGCTATCAGGTGCAAAAGTTGAGACACGGATTTTTTGTCCCTAAAAGGAATGCACTCAGCTCTGAGCACCACCACTTATGCACAGACTTCTGTCTCACTGCTGCCACCAACTGCCTCTGTCGGCCTCTCTAATGCTTCCGCAATGGTTACTTGGCATCCCCACAGCACTGCACCCGCTCAGAAGTAATACTTAGAATGCATTCTTCCATACTTCATGACAGAGGACTGAAGAGACTCACTTTTGCGTGGTGCTAAGGATGGTCCATCCCCATCACGTCCCTCTGTGCGCTGAAAGGCGCAGCTGGCATTCTGGCTGCCTGCTGGCTGCTGCTCCCTAACACAGGGAACCGCTCTGTGCTTCTTCTGAGGAGAGAAAGAAAGGAAGGTCCATGGAAACGGGCACCCAATGTTTGCAAAGAGATGCAGCATTCCAGATCATGCCAGAGACAGGATATCAGAGACATTATTTATCACTAGAGGAAACATTTGGGAGCGTATTCACAACATCTGCACAAGCTGCCATTTCTGGGCATATCCAGCCTTCTTATCATTCAGGTGGAGAAGACAAGCGCTCTCAGACTCAGTTCAGGGGGTTAAACCTACACACCTGCAAAATGCCAGGATTATCCCGAGGGAAACAGTGTCTTCAGGTGCCACAGCTCAATCCATGCAAAACTGCCGTGCAGAGCCTTAGCCCTTGACCACCATTTCTTCCCCACCCTTTGCTACTGCAAGCAGCTAGAAGAAACTTCTCAGGAGAAACCCAGGGCAGCAGGGAACTGGCAAACCATAACCAGGTGCAGCTGGCAGGAGGGCAGTGCCCGCTCTTTGCTCCCACCCTGCCCCAGCAGGTTAAGGAGCCTGACAATGCTGTCTTGCTGCTGCACGTGCAGAACCCAACCGGTTACTGAGGTAACAAAGGACCAGTAGGGCTCCCCCTGCTCCACTCCTTCCCCTCCAAAACGAGAGAAAGGAAGAAAACCCAAGCTAAAGAAACCCAGCAGTACCTTTCCACGCGCAAAGCAGGAATGGGAACTGCGTCTGTCTCCCTGCTGAGACATGGTGGGGAACGTCTCAGAGGAAGCTCAAGTTGTTGGGGTCCTCTCCACAGGGACTGCCCCCGCTGTTGGAAAGAGCTGGCTTCACTCTTTCTTCAACTGCCTCGATCCCCAAAATCTCCTTTCGGAAAGGAACCCTGAGGAAAGAATCTGCAATGAAAAATAGTGAGGAAGAAGCATTTTCCCTACTTTCTTCTGCTATGCAGTTTAGACTCTCGAGCAGGGCAACACTCAAAACCAACTGCTTACAAGAACCGTCCCCAAAGTACATCCAGCTTCTGTACAGCTGCCATGATTTCTGACAGCAAGTGTTCTCCATCTCCTCAATAGTTATACACCTTGAAGCACATGGCTGGTGTTGCTGTCATGAAGGAAACTCCCTCTGTCTCACCGCCAGCCGGGACGAGGGCTGATGCAGCGTGCCCACCCCAGCCAGCTTTTCTGCTGAGACACCTCCTGGCAACCACCCAGCACCAAACCCAGCTCACCTGCTCAGCCTCAGCTGTGCCCAGCTCACACACATGCCGCAGCGCTGCTTCCGACGGGCTCTCACAGGGTGATCTCTCTCAAGGAAGGCTCACAGCTCAGTCTCTGCGTGCAGCACGCTCACCAGAGCACCAGCTCTGCTCACCAGCTGTGGGACAAACGCTCCCACCCCGGCAACGGCTGTGACCTCAGCGTGTGCCCACATCACTTCTGTGCATTCATCGTAAGTGAAGGAGATGGACGCCTCCCAGATCCAAAGTTTAGGAAACCAACAGCAGGGTCACCCAATGGGGTTAACTGAAGTAATAACAGAGAAGTGAAGATGACTCTTTGCAGCCAGCTCTTGCTCAGGTACTGCACGATCAGACCAAGGAGACGTTGCCCCCAGGCTGCCTCCCAGCAGCAGCTGCTCCTGCACTGACCTTCACTCACACTGGGATACCGTCCACTTCCAGCACGAGCTGCCATGCAAGGCAGAGAAACAAAACGTGGGATTAACGCAAACTCAGAAGTCCAAGGCTGTGTCACCACCACGTATTGCAGCCTTGGGAAACCTTGGTCAGAATTAAAACAGGCACCGTACATTAAGGGTGACCTCTGAACAGAAGTAATTGCCACAATAGACACTGAAATCACTCACTTCACTGTAGGTGGTTACCTCCCAGCTCTTTTGCTTTTGGGAAAATAAGGACTCAGAATTGAAGGATACAAGAAAAACGACATCTACTTCACGGGAGGTGGTTAAGCTTGGAAGTAGGACTCCAAAAAGAACAGGTTTTCAACTCCTTGTAAGGCACAAAGCGATGGGATGATTGCCCACACCTGCAGAAAGCCTGATCTGCTCTGCCACAGGTGGCTGAGTGGCACAAAAGCCCATTCAGAAGCACGTGGGGCACGGGCATGGAGCGGTTACACACCAAGGTGCGGGATGTAGACATTCCTCGGGCACTTCCCCATCAGAAGGGAAATCCCTTCTCCCTGCCATGCCATGTCCACACCGCTCCTCAGGGCTGTACTGACACTGTCAGCACAGAAACCATGCAAACGTTCTTTTCTCATCATGGTGGTTTCTAACAGATCCAAACAATGAGACATCAGGTCACTGTGCGGGCTGCTGGGTGACACCGCCATCATTTCCACGCCATTGCCTCCAAGGGGCAAAGAAAGTAAAACACTTCAAGGAAATTTCACACAGGGATTGCATATTTTACTACTCTTTTACACAAAGCAGAAGGACAAAACAGGAGATATTTGCAGCTGCATCAGCACCCCAGTTGCTAAAGGAATGGAAAGACAGAAATATCAGAAGTCAATACATCATTCTAATACAAGGAGGGAAACTGTTTTTAATATCATTTCTTATCATTTAAAACAGGCAGTGGGCACTCTGAAAGGAAAATCCTGGGCCTCAAGTTCTGACAGGCATAAAATAAAGCCACAGCCCCGGCCACAAAGGCCAGCTCTTCAGCACCCTTTACCCGAGGAGCACTTGGCAACTCACGCAAAGTGAGCCCCGCAGGGAACATTGCTGCATTTCTTCTTCTTGTGGCCCAGAAATTAATTTTCTGACCTAGAAAAGGGGAAAAAAAAATCCTGACACAAAGCAGACACAATTGTTACTACATAATTCTGCAGGGCAGGGGATTTGCCCTCCGTGTTAAGATGTTGACTGCAAAGGACTATGAACGGCCATGATCAGGTTGAGAACTTATGGGCCAGTAAAGGGCTTCTGCAGGGCAGGGTCTTCTACAGGCTGCCTGGTCAAGGGAGGCTGTTGATGGGGTCTGCTTACTGCAGCTACCAGAAGCATCACATTCACTGACTCTCATCCTGATGGGGGATTGCAGTCACTCTGGCAAATCAACATGGCTGGCTGCAAGCAACCCGGGAGACTCCTGGAGTGCACTGAGGATAACTTTGTGGTCCAGCCATTAGGCACACCAACCAGAAGTGAAGCATTACTGGACATGGTGCACACAAGGGATTAAGACTGGAGTAGGTTTGGGTGTAGCAACCATGCCCTCCTCGAGTTTGGGATCCCAAGGAATGCAGGCCTGGCAAAAAGCAAAGTCAGGACCCTGAACTTCAGGAGAGTCAGCTGCAGGCTGTTAAAGAATTATTGCCTGAGATCCCCTGGAAAACTCTTTTTAGGGGCAAAGGAATGGAACAAAGCTGGTAACTTTTTCAGAACAACTTTCTCAGAGTTCCAGAGCTCTCCAATACCCACCATAGGAAATCAAGCAGAGGCAGAACGGCAAATATTAACAGATGTGAATGAATTCATTCACAAGCTGCAAAAGGAGTTTGTTCTTTATAAAACAAAGAAACAAAAAAAAAACAACGTAGATTCCAAGCCAGAGAAAATAACAGCAGGAGTTAACTGAAGAGGTTCCTGTTCCTACACCTCATCCTCTTACCTCAACTTCCCTTGCCTTAGCCCTTATCCCAATTCCTGGAAGATGCCCACAGTCAGGTCTCAAATCCATAGGACTCCTTTCACAGTACTCCATAAAAAAGGATGTCAGACTTGTTCCATACACTCAAACTGACCGAGCAGTGGTATCACAGTCACTTAGAACACACAGAAGCATCCAAACCCTTCACACCCTTCACACCCTTCAAAACCTTCACACCTCCGTGGATTTCTGGTGCTGTACACTGATGCAGCCTTGCTACAGCTTCATGGGCATCACACAAGACCTGCAGGACCTCTTTCTCTGCAAACCCCATCTGCAGGCACTGGTTCATGAGGTTCACCACCTGCCCTCCTGAGCAAAAACAAGCACTGAGGACGAGAGCAAAGTGCGCTGGATTCGATTCGACCTGGCCTGGTCCAAGCCCCAGTCCTACCAGACATACCCTGGGATGTAGGCTGCTCCCCAAAGCCTGGCTGGACATAAGCACACAAGAAGGCTATCAGATCAAATTCAAAGCTGGCACCAAGCTTCCCCCAGAAGCTCTTTGCAGGCAGCTCAGTCATCGTGTTTCATTCCCTCCTCACCTCAGTCCAAAAGTACTGTCCACATCTGCCAGCAGGTGTTACCTCCGTCCTTGTCATTGGACAGTGCTTCAACAGCAGCAAGCTGCCTCTGAGGCCCTCATTCACCTCACTGCGTTAACACTCAAATGTTATTCTCATTAAACCACTGTCACGGGGTTACCTGGACCAGTCTATGCCCGTGACAGGGACAGTGGGCCCAAGGGCCCCCTTCCCAGCCCCCCCCCAAAGAGGAAGGGGAAGGGAAAAGGAAAGGAAAGAAAACAAACAGACCTCTAGGGAGGTAAACTTATTTTACTAACTATAATATAATATAATACAATCTAATTGAGATGGATAAATCAAACAAAGTGGAGAGAGAGAGTTAACGGAGCACTTGCCTCTTCGTTGGGAATCCAAAGAAGCAGCACCACCCCCAGCCCACCCCTCCATGACGTGTAGGGGCAGGTAGCCGGATTAGAGTGTTAACACTTTAACTCCCAATGCACTACATGATGTTATGATGTGGAATACTGAAAAACCAAAATCACAAAACTGTGACAACCACATTCCTTCTTTCCTCCTCCAAATAAAATATTTGTCGGACTAGAGGAATAGAAGGCTGAATTTGGGACACCCACAGTCTGCAAAATAATCTGCCACAAGGAAACAATGCTGAAGGCCGAGAGAGGTCTGTGCCAAGGAGCGCATCTGCAAGCCACAAGAGAAATATCACCCTGCAGCCCTTCTCCTCTGAAACAGAAGGGAACACCTTAGAAAGACGGAGCACACTGCATAAGCTCAAAATCCAACACGCCAAGCTGGCAAGAGAGGATTCTGAACCGCCATCGTTTACAGTTCCCTCTACAGTGGGGTCTGTCATACAGAGCTGAGTAGGAACTTACTGGCATTGGCAGGGCCCTTTCTTGCAGCATTCCTTCTGATATTTAGGATTAAAATTATAAAGAAATCATAATGAAGTTCTCTGTGAAAACTACACATAACGTTGTTCCTTCTACAAGCGAACAAGCCCAACACATGCTAGTAAAAATTCTTGCATCAAAAAGAAACAAAGATGGCATGGCAGGACAGAAATAGGTAGTGTGCATGTTTAGAGGCGTTTTAGAACCTACTGGTTCTTGCTACAGTACCCCTGACTCATGTTAAAAGCTGAACAGTCACAAGAATACCTTTTTCCATCAGCTGCCATCATCCAAAACAGCCAGACTTCTGAGGTCACCTGGGCCCAAACATTCTTTCTGCTCAACACTTTATTCTTGCAAGAGAGATTTGATCACGACATGTGCATCAGCTTTCAAACACCCCATCCTAGCAGCAAGGAGCAAGGAGTGGCACTAATACTTCTTCACTGGTGGGAATCTCAACAGAAAGTGTTGTGCTAAAGGTGTGAGGTTAAGGGAACATCCCCATCAAGATATAAGTCTTAGTATGGAAGGTTTAGTTATGGCATGATGACTAGAAGAAAAAAAAAAATGACTATTACCTTGTACTTTTTTCTTTTTGTCTCTCTCAACATGTAGATCTGAGGATGACCAAAGCCTGTTGCTGTGAGCTTTGCTGAACTCATCAATAGTGTGGCTTACAGGTATGACACCAGCACATGGCATAGCAGAACTCTGTAACCTAAGTGACAAGGGAAGAAGAAGGGGAACTGTTTAAATTCATTACCTCCTGTAAACTGGTAGTCATTGACTTCTTGTCACACCCTACTCCTGTAAGGCAGGATAACAAAGATTTAGTGATGTTGACAACTGTGGTAGGGATTGCTGTATACAACCAACCACACAAGGCTGAGCACGCTCTACTGTCTCTATCCCAATTCTAGAAATACCCAGAAGAGCTCAGTGTTCTATTGCTTTCATTTACTTACATGAACCATTTTAAGATGCATGTTGTTATAGGCCAGCACCAGCTTCAGGCCTAAATCCACAGCCACAGCCTGAGAGGTTGGCACAGGCCCTGAGGACTGAAGCCACAGCCAAACAGGCCAGGCACCAGCCCTGGGCTGTAAAGCCACAGTTACAGCCACAGAGGCCAGCACCAGCCCTGGGGCTTAAAGCTACATCCACAGCCAGACAGGCTGGCACCAGCCATGGGGCCTAAAGTCACAGGCAGAGCCCAGCACCGACCCCAGGGCTTAAAGCCACAGCCAGGGATGCTGACACCGGCCATGGGGCTTAAAGCCACAGCTACAACCAGACAGACCGGTACCAGCACTAGGGACTAAAGCCACAGCCCAGAAAGGCTGGAACCAGTCCAGAGGCTTAAAGCCACAGCCCCAGTTAGAGAGGCCGGCACTGGTCATGGGGCCTGAAGACCCAACCAGCAAGGCTGGCACCGGCCCAAGGGCCTGAAGTCACAGCCACAGCCAGAGAGGCCAGCAACGACTCTGGGGCCTAAACCCACAGGCAGACAGGCCTGCACCAGCCCCAGGGTCTAAAGCCCCACCCACAGCACAAGAGGCCAGCACCAGCTTCGGGCCTAAATCCACAGCCACAACTTGAGAGGCTGGCACCAGCCCTGGGCTGTAAAGCCACAGTTACAGCCACAGAGGCTGGCAGCAGCCCTGGGGCCTAAAGCCACATCTACAGCCAGAAAGTCTGGCACCGGCCCCGGGGCCTAAAGCCAAAGTCCGAAAGGCCAGCACCAGCCCTGGGGACCAAAGACACAGCCCGAGAGGCTGGAACCAGTCCAGGGACTTAAAGCCACAGCCACAGCCAATGAGGCCAGCACTGGCCGCAGGGCCTGAAGCCACAGCCTGAGAGGCCTACACCGGCCCTGGGGCCTGAAGCCTCAATCAGTGAGGCCAGCACCAGCCCAAGGGCCTAAAGCCACAGCCCGGGAGGCCGACATCAGCCCCGGGGCCTAAAGCCACAGTCAGAGGCCAGCACCGGCCCTGGGGCATACAGGTGTGCATTCCTATTGGTTTCTACTAGTTCCCCTGGGACTCCATTGACCACAATGAGGCCATATTGGTCTTTACTGATTTTTATTGGGCTGCACAAGAGTCATCTTCACTTCTCTGTTATTTTACTTCAATTAACCCCATTGGGTGACCCTGCTGTTGGTTTCCTAACATTTGGATCTGGGAGGCGTCCATCTCCTTCACTTATGATGAATGCACAGAAGTGATGCATGCTGAGGTCACAACCGTTGCCAGGGTGGGAGCGTTTGTCCCACAGCTGGTGAGCAGAGATGGTGCTCTGGTGAGCTTGCTGCACGCAGAGACTGAGCTGTGAGCCTTCCTTGAGAGAGATCACCCTCTGAGAGCCCGTCGGAAGCAGCGCTGCGGTGTGTGCGTGAGCTGGGCACAGCTGAGGCTGAGCAGGCCAAGCAGGTGAGCTGGGTTTGGTGCTGGGTGGTTGCCAGGAGGTGTCTCAGCAGAAAAGCTGGGCTGGGGAGGAGTTCCCAGCTCCTGTGGTGCCCCTCAGCATGGCTGTTTCTAGGGGAAATGGGTTCTTGTTGAGATTCCATCCCACCTTTCGGTGAGGATGATGAAATGTCATTACTCCCCTGGAAATCTGCTGCTGGGCCCCCGCCTTCATGTCAGACATTAAAAGGAAGGAAAATGCAGACTTCAGAGTGCAACTTGTGCCTCACTGCCCCATGGGTGGCTGGGTGCAGAGCTACTGAGGAGATGGAGAAGAGCACTTGCTGACACAAGCCATGGCAGTCAGACACAAGCTGGAGCCAGCGTTGGGCAGCTCTTGCAGCCAGCTGATTTCCAGACATTCCCATCCTCAGACTAAATTGCATGGCAGAAGAAAGCTGGGAAAATTCCTCATGATTTTTCACTTATTGATACTTTCTGCAGGGTTCCTGTCCAAAAGGAGATTTTGAGGATCAAGGCAGTCTTAGGAAGAGTGAAGCCAGCTCTTTCCAGGAGCGGGGGAAGTTCCTGTGGAGAGAGCCATCTGAACTTGGGCTTCCTCTGAGACTTCAGTGGTCATGTCTCAGCAAATAGATGACTGCGGCTGCTATTCCCGCTCTATGAGAGGAAGGGTATGGCTGGGTTTCTTTTGCTTGGTTTTTTTTTTTTCCTTTTTCTTATTTTCAAGGGGAAGGGGTGGAGCAGGGGGAGCCCTACTGGTCCTTTGTGACCTCAATAACCGGTTGGATTCTGCGCTCGCTACTGACAGCCTGGGCTAATAACGTGGATGTGGCTCAGGCTGTATTTTCCCTTAGTAATAAATAATGTCTCAGCACTCTGGTATCCTGTCTCTGGAACCTCTCTGCAAACCTTGGCTGCCCGTTCCCACCAACATTTCTTCCTTCCTGTCTTCAGAAGCAGCTCAGCGCGGTTCCCCGTGTTTGGGAACAGCAGCCAGCAGGCTGCCAGAGATCCAACAGTGCCTTTCAGCACACAGAAGGACGTCATGGGGATGGACCATCCTTAGCACCACGCAAAAGTGAGTCTCTTCAGACCTCTGTCATGAAGTATGGAAGAATGCATTGAATGAAGAATGTATTACTTCTGAGTGGGTGCAGTGCTGTAGGGATGCCAAGTAACCATTGCGGAAGCATTAGAGAGGCCGACAGAGGCAGTTGGTGGCAGCAGTGAGACAGAAGTCTGTGCATAAGTGGTGGTGCTCAGAGCTGAGTGCATTCCTTTTAGGGACAAAAAATCCGTGTCTCAACTTTTGCACCTGATAGCGCTTTGTTTGCTGCTGCACCTTTGCTCTGCAGAATGCAGAGCTGTCAGGCAGACCGGGGGTGCTTTGCTGCCATGAGACCAGTAATGCTTTGTGCAAGCAAACTGCAGTTTAAACATCAGGTTCTGTTTTGGCTGTAGAACAGTGTCTTTTGTTTTTTGGGGGGTGGACATGGTCTAGCAGGACAGTGCTGCTCCTGGTGTCTGTGAAATCAACACACGATCTGTTGTTGCAGGGACGGAGCCTGCGCGTCCATGGAATGGTGCTGGGTGTGGGGGGAAACGGAAAGCCTCCCCAGGTGAGAAGCTCTTGTGAGCTGTGGTGTGGGTACCTGCCTCTAAATAGGGCTGCATGCAGGGATGTGTGTGATGGAAGAGAGAAGAAAGGACACTGCAGATCTGTGCTGACTGCAGAAATGGCACACCGTTGTAGCAGCAGAGAGGCAAACTGAAGAAACTGCTCTTGAAGAGAAGTTTGTGGCTGACTGTGCTAAAATCTTCCTCCAAAGAGATGCTCTTCATCTCTTTCTTGTTTCCTTTCTGTCAGAAGCTGATGCAAGCGGCCTTGCAGTGAAGCGCAGCCTTGCAGGAAGGCAGGGGAGGAGCATGGAGTGTGACACAGCACCAAAGAGAGGTACAGACACACAGCAGGCAGCTGGGTGTGGTGCACTGTCTTTCTAGTTTGGCTTTCTGTCTGTCCTTTCCTAGGACTGATGTTGTGTGTTGTTTGGGGTCTTAATCCCTGGGATTTACCATTACCTTTGCTGTCCTGTTTTGTACTCTGAACCCAACGTTCACCCAAGATCCTATGATTCCTTACCGTGAACACTCGAGATGAGATCTGCTAGTATTGTGGCCCATCTTGCAGACTGAAGGTAGTGTTGGACTCTCATTAAATCTTGCTGCTTCCCCTTTCTTGACTCTAACAGGGAGAGGTGCTGAGCCAAATGGCAAGATCTACATGAAAGCAGTGCAGGAAGTCCTTTCTGAGAGAGCTCGTCTACTGGCTGGAGGACTTCCTACAACAGCAGGTCCCAGCTCAGGAGGAAGACCTTCTCCTGCAGTGTGCCCCCACTCTGTCTCCAAGACTCTGGCTGGATGTAAACGCAAGGGCTTGGAAGAAGAGAAACAGCAGTGCAGTTGCCTGCTAACAAAAGAGCGAGGGGCCAGAGCACAGACAGCGTGCCAGCTCCAGCAGCACACCCTGGGCATGCCCCAGCACGGAGCTCCAAGCTAAGAGGTAAGCAGGTGCTGCGGTACCCGCCCTGGTAGGTGCTGCCCTTATCAAGCACTTTGAGTTTGCTTAGGGTTTGCTTTGCTTTTTCCTTCTCTGTAGAGGGCAAAAGAGTTGAAGGCTACCAAGTCCAAAGGCAGTGAGGTGCCAGAATATGTAACCCAGTCTCTTTATATTAACTCCATGATGGTCTTCTGTATGTCCCCCTGGAAATGTCATTCCCTGAGAGGCATCCTGGTCAAATTTCCTTTGTCTCTTTTTTGCCTTCTGCTCTTACGGTACCCACGTTTCCGCAGTTTTGCTGCTGACAAAATGAATTCATTTTTATTCTTGCTTTATAGCAAGGAGACGACGACAAAAGGAGAGGAGAGGGGAATTGATGAAGGCTTCCCTCAGAGCTGCTGCTGCACGTGCAGAGGTGAGTCCTTGGTGAACGCAGACACGGCTCTTGTTGTTCTCAGTGCCTCTGCCTGTCAGACATGAAAGAGATTGTAATGTCCTGAGGGAAGTGATGTAACAGAAAAACACCCAGCTGTGTGTCTGAGGAAATCACACTGTCAGTGAGAGCTGCCTAGGGGAGCTTGGATGCCTTCCTCTGGTTTGAGAAGGACGTGGTTGGTAACAGCCGGAGGCTTTTGCTGTGATAAAGAAGCTGCCATGTTGGGCACTGCGACCTTTGAAACCGCGTTCCCACAGCAGAGCATGAATTTTACCATAGGCAGCATGTTATGGGAAGTAATGGCAGTGACCTGAATGGCAGGAACGCGCTGCTCCGCATGGGGCCATTCTGGAAGTTTACTGATCAGACTTTCTTAATGAGATCTCCCTGGGTTGTTTCTGTCCTATTTCTACCCTTGCTTTGTTTCTTTCCAGGCCTCCGCAGTGAACAGCCTTGTGGAGATGATGCAGAAGCTGCAGCTGAAGGACTGAGAGGAGGAGCATCAGAAGGCAGCAGCTGCAGTGCGCGGTGTTACAGGGCAGCGCTGCGAGTGCCGCCCAACTCGGCACTCCTGTCTTTTGTGGCTGCACTCAATCAATAAACGGTCACAATTACAGATTCACAAGGAGCGCACGGCCCGATTTGTCCAGCGCCGTTCCATGAGCTGCTGCACGACTTCTGGTCCAGAGCAGCATCTCTGCAGCTTCGGCCCACCGAGCTCCCATCCCAGCACTGTTCTTTGAGGCAGTGCTCCAAGTGCTCCTGCTGCTGCCGACACCTGAGGTTGCCCATGGAGCTCCGTGGCTCACAGGACCTGGCCGCTGCACTCTGCTCCACCCCCCGTGCCACTGAACGCGGTGTGCTCTGTGCAGCCCTGCCCTTGTACAAACCCGTGTGCAGACACTGCAACCCCAACCCTTTGCACATAGCTGTGCAAGTCCATCTTTGTGCACACACACACACATGAGCACGTACCCACGTGGGCTGCTCACCACCTTTGCACACTCACTTGCAAACAGCACCTTGCATGCCCCCATTTGCATGCAGACATGTGCAAGCGCACCCTTGCACACACATCTGTATGCACATCTGTGTGCAGAACCATACACACAAGTGCAAAGACATACTCACATACCTGTGCAATCACACACACATGCAGGCACATCCTTGCACACCTGTGTGCACACACCATCCATATGCACGCAAAATGTATGCAAAACCACAAAGCCTTGTGCAAAGACCTCGATGCACACACCCATGTTCATACACACGTGTGCAAACCCATTGCTTTGCACACCCATGTGAATGAAGACATGAGCATAGATCCAGCCTTGCACACAGTCATGTGCACACACTTGTGTAACCCCATCCATTTGCACAGCACTGTACACACACACGTATGCAGCCCCATCCTTCTGTCTACCCACGTGCACAGACACCTATGTGCACCATCCAACCCACCTTTCTCTTTGCACACACGTGTACAGCCCATCACCCCACCCCACCCCTCACTGTGCAAACACACCATCCCGTCCTGCACTCTTCGGCCACATCGCCTTCCACCTCCTCCTCCTCTCCATCCTCCTCCTCCCCCACCCCCACTTCCCCTTCCTGCTCTCCCTTCCCCTTCCTGTGCCCCACCCCTCCCTTTTTGCTGCTTCGGCCCCAAAAGCACTGCCCCCCCCACAGCCCTCCGGATTGCACGAGGCTTTGCACCACTTCCTTTGTGCACACCCCCCATTGCAAAGCCCCTTGTTGCACCCCGCTTTGGCAGCACCATTTAGCAATCCCCCCCTACTAAAAGTATAGTTAGCTCAGAAATCCAGATTGTTCTTAATTATTTTAAAATTGCATTTTAATGTGACACTGCTGTGTTTTGTACCAATTTCCACATCAGTGCTCCTTCGGTCTCTTAGTTAGGACGGGGGGAAGGGGAGCAGCGTGAAGCTGTGTGCATTCCCTGCTGCGGGGCCGTGCTGGCGGCGGTGGGGTTGGTTTGCTTTTTCTTGGCAGGGTGGGAAGGAGCTTTGGCTTAGAGGAGATCCCAATGGCACGTGTGGAATCAGCAGTTCTGCCAGAGGAGGAGGTGAGGTTGCACGCCGAGCTGCAGGAGAGGAAGGGGAGGAGGTCCCAGCGCGGCTCTGCACGGTGCTCTGCGGCACTGGGCAGCTCCTTCCTGGCTCAGCAGTGGGATCGGACCAGGAGGGGGGGAGCAGGAAATCTGAGGCTGGGAGGGCACTACCAAACACAGTTGGTGCATCTCTGTGCAGTTTTGCCTTCCTGGGAGGAACCCAGAGCTTCCTGGTTCGTTTCTGCTTCTGTAGCATTTGTAGTGCAGTGTGAGCATAAGGTTCTGCTGCCTTCTTCTTCTGGAAGAGCCTCTGCAGCCACGGACACCTGATACAGGCACCTGTCACTCCTTTGGTTTTGTTTTTTAAATCAGGACACATTATGCCTGTTGTGTTTTCCATGAATTGCTTAACAAAGTCACCATCAGGAAATGGTTTTGATTTTCCTGCAGTCAGATGTGCTGTCACGTAACTAGCTTCTATAACAGAGTCCATCTGACTCTTTAAAATTATTTTGTTGAGGTTAAAGACATTCTATTCTTTATATACCACTGTTTTGTCTTTATGAAGCATTTCTTGATACACATCAAATTTGGCAGCCTGGAGAAGAGAAGGCTCCGGGGAGACCTAAAAGCAGCCTTCAGTATCTCAAGGGGGGCTGCAAGAAAGAAGGGACAGAGTCTTTAGATTGGACATAAGGAAGAAGTCTGTTACGATCAGGGTGGCACTGGAACAGGGGCACTGAGGGACCCTGGGGCTCTCTGGAGCCCTGAGCACTGGGCCTCAGGGCCTGGGGATGGATGGGATGGAGGGCACCATCCCTGCCCCATTCCAGGGGGACCATTGCCACCCCCAGACCTTCCCTCGTGCTTTGTGGGGCTGGGCAGAGGAGGGTCTCCAGGTGTCCTAGGGATGGCCCAGGGTCACTGTGCAGATGGGACAGGGGCTGTGGCTGCTGGCCCCAGGGAACCCACATCCTGCCCTGGACTGCTGCCAGCCTTTCTCCTGCCCAAAATCCTAGGGCACAAACCCTGCAGGGACAAGGCTTCTCCTTGGTCAGTGATACCTTTTGACATACTCTGCTGACCAATGGAGTCCTCTGAAGACCAGTGAAGGCCTTGATGATCTCTGACATCCTCCAGTGATCAATAAAGCCCTCATCAAAGGTGTGTGTCAGCTTTGTGTCAGTGTCCTTGTCCCCATGCTCAGCAGGGACCGCTCGTGTCTGTCCCTGCCTGGCAGAGGCCACTCCTAAGTGCTGGGAGGGGTCCCCAGCTCCGTGCCCCGCACCCCATGTCCTGCACCCGTGGGACTCTCCATCCCCTCTGCGCTGCCTGCTCCAAAATCCTAAAGGACGGAGCTCCCCATGCTGCCAAGCAGCCCCAATGCCCTCCCTCTGCTCTCTCCCACTTCCTCCTTCCGGTTCCTCCCAAGCCCTTCACCCTTTGTTCCACTTTCTCCATGGCCACGATGTCTCCAGGTTGCTCTCCTTTTACCCCCTCCCTTATCGCAGCCAATTGCCCCTCACCTGGATCTGCTTCAGCCCTCTTCCTTCAGTCCCACTTCCCCTCCATCATTACCCAACATGGAGTCCCCAAATCCCCTCCCTTGGGCACCTCAAATCTCCTCTCTGATGACCGATGACACCCTCTGTTGATTAATGAAGCCCTCTGATGGTCAGTGAAGATCTCTCATGATCAGCAGAGCCCTCTGACAGCCAACAAAGTCTTCTGATGACCACTGACACTCTCTGATGGCAAATTGAGCCTCCAGTGATCAGCAGGTTGCTGCTTCAAGTGCAGGAAAGGGAAGTGAAGGGTGAGAAAGAAGATTTGGACATCGTTTGGTTGATAGCATGGTTTGCTCATCATGGCATAAAGATTTGTTCAGATTTCACCAAGCACAGAATTCAGAGAGAAGTGTGACTGCATCACACCTGTGTGTGCTGCCCGGTGCCTGGGACTGGCTGCCTGATTCTAAGTCCTCCTCCAAGAGGCTCGGCTTCTCCTCAGCGATGCCGACCTGCTCCTCATGGAGGTGCTGCTGTCCGGGCACTTGGACTCTGCTTGGGGTGGGCTGCACTGGAAAGACATTGGGTTCACAATCCAGGCTGGCGACTGCGATGTCTGGTGGGCTCAGGTCAGCATCTTCAGCAGAGCCACGAGAAATGAGGGCAGGAACGTGGAGGAGCTCCTTATCCCCATCACTGTTGTCTCGTGGAAGGCTGTCATCAGAACTGCAGTGACTGGTNGATCTGCTTCAGCCCTCTTCCTTCAGTCCCACTTCCCCTCCATCATTACCCAACATGGAGTCCCCAAATCCCCTCCCTTGGGCACCTCAAATCTCCTCTCTGATGACCGATGACACCCTCTGTTGATTAATGAAGCCCTCTGATGGTCAGTGAAGATCTCTCATGATCAGCAGAGCCCTCTGACAGCCAACAAAGTCTTCTGATGACCACTGACACTCTCTGATGGCAAATTGAGCCTCCAGTGATCAGCAGGTTGCTGCTTCAAGTGCAGGAAAGGGAAGTGAAGGGTGAGAAAGAAGATTTGGACATCGTTTGGTTGATAGCATGGTTTGCTCATCATGGCATAAAGATTTGTTCAGATTTCACCAAGCACAGAATTCAGAGAGAAGTGTGACTGCATCACACCTGTGTGTGCTGCCCGGTGCCTGGGACTGGCTGCCTGATTCTAAGTCCTCCTCCAAGAGGCTCGGCTTCTCCTCAGCGATGCCGACCTGCTCCTCATGGAGGTGCTGCTGTCCGGGCACTTGGACTCTGCTTGGGGTGGGCTGCACTGGAAAGACATTGGGTTCACAATCCAGGCTGGCGACTGCGATGTCTGGTGGGCTCAGGTCAGCATCTTCAGCAGAGCCACGAGAAATGAGGGCAGGAACGTGGAGGAGCTCCTTATCCCCATCACTGTTGTCTCGTGGAAGGCTGTCATCAGAACTGCAGTGACTGGTGCTTCCTGAGAGCTCTGCACTGAAGGAAGCACACAGTGCACCACTGCTGGGCCTGGGTCTTCTGGGTCCAAACCGCTTAGATTCACCTAGGAAGGAGCACATACACAGGGGTGAGCGCCAAACTTCCACTGTCCAAGGAGGCAATGGCTTGGTGTTGTTTTTCAAGCAGGCTTCAAGCAGCATGCAAAACGCTCACCGTATGGAGTTAGCAATAGCTGTTAATAAAGTGTGCTCAAACTCCTTCTAAAGCAGTTATCAGGTCGAGTGTACCCTGAAAATAAGCTGTTTGCAAAAGCAAAACTAGTTTAAGCGTGCTGCGGTTCGAAGTCTTTCTCAGAAATCATTTTCCTTCCAAGGCTGCCTTTTGCAAC
>JACDJE010000898.1:14393-32009 GCA_016647715.1 Pavo muticus
ATGTTACTGTTTTGCTTATAAGAAACTGTACAAGGTTGTATTGTGGTTCTGCATGGACACTGATACATAAAATGAACTGTTTAATGGCCTTAATTGAAATAATTTTCTGCTTTTTCCCTGTAACAGTAGCTTGTTGATCTTCTTTTGTTCTGTTTCCTGACTATAATATTTTGCTTTTTCCAGGCTCACATTAAATTTCCTATTGACTACCCATATTCACCACCTACCTTCAGATTTCTAACCAAAATGTGGCACCCCAACATTTATGAGGTAAGGTTTCTTATATTAAGAAAAAATGAGATAGAAAAAGAGTTTTTCTCAGGCATGAGAGAAGGTTTTCTAGTTCCTTAACTTAAAGAAATATTGATGATACTAAATATCTCTAGCCATAACTGAAGTTGTTAGCTGTTTGTGTTAAATGTTAGCTTCATGGTTGAACAATTAATTCCTAAGACCTGTAGGAAATGCTGGTCTTGTAGTCAGGGATGGAACCTTTCTCTCACTGGCAAGTTCAGCAGGCAGCCCCAGCTGATGCCCTGTATTGTGAGTGCTGACAGTTTTAGGGGATTCTTGGATGAAGGCTGTTGGTGGGGTCTTATCCTACTGTGATACTTAAGCAACTAGTGGTTGTCAGTACATTATCACTTTTGGCATATTCCACAGAATTATGTGATGCAACAAGACATAACAGGAAACAGTCTTCTACGGCAACCAGCCTATGAATGAAGGAGTTTGGACTTGGGGCACTGACTGCAAGAAGATCTGCAGCTGAGCTGGAGTTCAGCTTCAGAAGTCTTGTGCAGCCTGGTCATGATTCAGAGAAGCCTGAGCAGATACCTCTGGGCTAAATGTCTGCTGGCCAATTTGAAGCAGCCCTTAGTTCAGTGCATGTATGGATCATGCTCAAAGGGCTGTGGGCTGTTGCATCCATAACTGGATAATGGTACAAGTAATAGCAGCTTCTGAAGGGGATTTTTTTTTATAAATGCTCTTTAGAAAGCAGCACTCCTTAGCTTGAAAGCATTGTCTTTGATGCTAAGCACAATCTGTTTGGAGAGACAAGGTGAAGACAACAAAGAGTAGAGCACTAGGAAGTGCTGTGGTGAAGCTGTCTAATGCACCTCAGCACTGCACAGTGCTCACTGATGGATGAGCCTGAGCTGCTGATGGCCTGGCTGTGTTTCTGTGAAACTGCTCAGGTTAACCTGCCTTGTTGCTTGGGCATAGCCTATGCTGCCCCGCGTGTGGTGCAAATGAACTAGGTTGTGTTTCTTGCTGGACTTTCATCAGTTGAGTGATTTTTACAGGTTATCAGCCTGGTTGAATTGAGCTGTTGTATTACAGAGCTTGTATGAGCAGGGGCTCGAGACACTCAAACAGTGCAGGTGCAAAGACTGAGAAGTGGTGTTTCATTTTGTGGGTACAGTGTTGCAGCGTCTGAGGCACGGACTCAAATGTGAATGATCCAAATGTTTTATTACAGATTCTAACATTCCTTATATACATTCCCAAATTTTCTCTTGCAAAACGTTCCACACACACTCCTTAACCGTGCATGCAGGTGCTTATCCAATCAGACTCATGAGTTGTTCCTAGCCATGCACCCTTCCTCCAATCAGGGTCATTACCATGAGGCCATCACGCAGCTGACTTGGCTTTTGTTTTTCTCTCCTGGAGCTTTCCTTGGTTCTCAGCCTTGCTTTCTCATGCCATCTGTCTTGCTCCACAGCTTCTGCTCTGAATGTTCTTTCTTATATTCCCACACAATGTTGCTTCCAATTTCAGTGCAATCAGTTCAAATCTACCCAATTTTTAGAAAGCTCTATTTGAAAGTTGAAAGCCTGTTTTAGATCAAAACTTGACTTAAACTTTTAGTGGAGGCCAGTCAAATGTCTGCTTAACTTTTGAATATTCTAACTGAATGTCAGCCTGCTAGGACTGCTGCTGGAATAGTTTTCAAGAGGCTAAAGGGCTTTCAAAAATGTTTCTTTCACCTTGTCACAGGTCTTCTTCCTGTGAGAGATTCTGCAGGCTTCCTATGAGTCCAAACAGGAATGTCACGTCTCTTCCTCACTGTGAATGACTTCATTTGATGACTTGGGCTTGGAAGGCCCTTTTCTAACAAATTGCTGCTAGTGGATGACCATTCTGGATGAACACACTCCAAATGTCACACTGAACTGCACTGATATCTTAGTCATAAATGGCCATAAGCCTATCCAAACTTCAGTGAAAAACAGGACAGTAAAAAGCTCTAATCACTGAATGCTCAGGGGGATTGCCTTTTTATGCACAGGGACTTCCTAAAAATCAGTCATCTGACAGTCTACTGGCTTAAGTTCTAGACTTGACACCAAATCTAATGTGGAGACAAGGATGGTGTTTCTCTTTAAAGCACTTTTTCAATTATATGGGAGTTTGATCTATAAATAAAGAAAACATTGAGACCTGCAGTTTATTGCATATCCATATTGTAGATGTTTCTGAATCCAGAAATTCTTATGCAGGAGTTGAGTGGCAAGTGGTTAACAAAATGGTATATACAAAATGAATCTTGGAAAGGACTTCTCCCAGTCCTGGTGGAAAAGATGAAAAGCTGGCTCTAGAAACAACTGAAGGTAAGAGGAGAAACTAACCCAAAATTTGATGAGTATATTTTGGGGTTACTCTTCAAAGAAGAGTGTCTGGAGTATTTCTACTTTGTGTTTGTAGCACTTGGAGCTGAATGAATCTGAAGCAGCTTGGCAGTCCGTTTTAGTGTTGAAGATGAGGCGCTGGAATAACTTCAAATAAAAATGAGGATAAATCAGCAAAGGGATGAGGTTTGAAGGTTTATCAGGAGAGAAAAAAAAATCTTTCAGTGCAGTGAAGACAAAAGAAAGTAGTTTGCAGAATCTGCTTGTAAGAGCAGATAGAGAGGTTTAGGCTGACATTCCAGTTCTGAGTAGAGACTTCAATAACTTCTGTGTTTTCCTCATTTCCAGTTTGCTTGATCACCTAGTTCAATTTTGCTAAAACTGCATTTAATACTAGACTTTTAATTTTTGAGGTAACAAAGCCTTTTAGTTCTGTCATAATAGAAGTATAAGCTAGTTCCTGTGCTTTTCTTCCTCTCTGTCCCAGTTCAGCTGGGACAGAGTTGATTTTCTTCATAGTGTCTGGTATGATGTTACATTTTGGATTTAGGAGAAAAACAATGTTGATAATACACATGTTTCTAGTTATTGCTGAGCAGTGCTGTACAGAGCTAAGAACATCTCAGTTTCCCAGCTTCTCCTACTGTCCTGCCAGCAAGTGGACTGGCAGGCAGAAGGAGCTGGGAGGGGACAGAACCAGGACAGCTGACATAAACTGGCCAAAGGGATATTCTATACCATATGATGACATGTGAGGAAACTATAAAACTGAGGGGAGTTGGCCAGGGGTGCCTGCTGCTGCTTGGGGACTAGCTGGGCATTGGTCAGCAGATGGGGAGTAATTGCTAGTGCATCACTTGTGTGTGTGTGTGTGTATATAATTATTATCATTACTGCTATTTCTCTCTTCCTTTTGCCTTAGTAAATAGTTTTTATCTCAGTCCACAAGTTCTACTTTTTTCAGTTCTCTCCCCCATCCCACTGGGAAGGGGGGAGTGAGTAAAGATGACACCAAGTTGGGAGGTAGTGTCGATCTGCCTGAGGGAGGGTAGGGAGGCCCTTCAGAGGGATCTAGATAAGCTGGATCGCTGGGCTGAGGTGAATGGGATGAGGTTCAACAAGGCCAAGTGCTGGGTCCTGCACTTTGGCCACAATAACCCCATGCAGCGCTGTAGGCTTGGGGCTGAGTGGCTGGATGACTGTGAAGAGGAAAGGGACCTGGGGGTATTGATCGATGCTCAGCTGAACATGAGCCGACAGTGTGCTCAGGTGGCCAAGAAGGCCAATGCCATCCTGGCTTGCATCAGAAATAGTGTGGCCAGCAGGAGCAGGGAGGTAATCATCCCCCTGTACTCAGCACTGGTGAGGCCGCACCTCGAGTACTGTGTTCAGTTTTGGGCCCCTCACTGCAAGAAAGACATTGAGGCCCTGGAACGTGTCCAGAGAAGGGCAACGAAACTGGTGAGGGGTCTGGAGCACAAGTCTTATGAGGAGCGGCTGAGGGAGCTGGGATTGTTTAGTCTGGAGAAGAGGAGGCTCAGGGGAGACCTCATTGCACTCAACAACTTCCTGAAGGGAGGCTGTGATGAGGAGGGATTTGACCTCTTCTCCCAGGCAACAAACAGGACCCGAGGAAATGGCCGCAAGTTGTACCAGAGGAGGTTTAGGTTAGACATGAGGAAAAACTTTTTCTCTCAGAGAGTGGTCAGGCACTGGAATGGCTGCCCAGGGAGGTGGTGGAGTCACCGTCCCTGGCAGTGTTCAAGAGGCGTCTGGATGAGGAGCTACGAGATCTGGTTTAGTAGCTTGTGGTAGCAATGGTAATGGGAGGACGGTTGGACTAGATGATCTTGCAGGCCCTTTCCAACCTTGTGATTCTATGATTCTAAAATGGTGTGTGGGGTTTAGCTGCTTGCCAGGTTAAACCACAACACTCTGGCAAATACAAACAATGGAGGATGATGTATTTATCTTTCAAAAACATATATAGGGTGAACCCTCCCTTTGACTACATTGATCCCTAAAACCTTGTGCTGATCTCATCAGATCCCATGACACTTGTGCTCTTCCAGACTAACTCAGTGCTGCCTTATTTGAATTCACAGAATCACAGAATGGCCCGGGTTGGAAGGGACCTCAAGGATCATGAAGCTCCAACCCCCCTGCCAGGCAGGGCCACCAACCTCCACATTTAATACTAGACCAGGCTGCCCAGGGTCCCATCCAACCTGGCCTCGAACACCTCCAGGGATGGACGGGGCATCCACAGCCTCTCTGGGCAGCTGTTCCAGCACCTCACCACTCTCATAGTAAAGAACTTCTCCCTGACATCCAACCTAAATCTTCCCTCCTTCAACTTAAAACCATTTCCCCTTGTCCTGCTGTTATCTAACCTTTCAAAGAGTTGACTCCCCTCCTGTTTATAGGCTCCCTTTAGGTACTGAAAGGCTGCAATGAGGTCACCCTGCAGCCTTCTTTTCTCCAGGCTGAACAAGCCCAGCTCCCTCAGCCTGTCTTCGTAGGGGAGGTGCTCCAGCCCTTTGATCATCTTTGTGGCCCTCCTCTGGACTCTCTCCAACAGCTCCCTGTCTTTCTTGTATTGGGGGCCCCAGACCTGGACACAGTACTCCATCTGGGGCCTCACAAGGGCAGAGTAGAGAGGGACAGTCACCTCCCTGTCCCTGCTGGCCACCCCTCTTCTGATGGAGCCCAGGATCCCATTTGCTTTCCGAGCTACAAGAGCACACTGCTGGCTCATGTTCAGGTTTTCATCCTCCAGGACCCCCAGGTCCTTCTCTGCAGGGCTACTCTCAAGGACTGCTCCTTCCAGTCCGTATATATGCCTGGGATTCCTCTGGCCCAAGTGCCAAACCTTGCACTTTGCTGTGTTGAACCTCATTAGGTTCACCTGGGCCCACCTTTAAGGTCTGTTGAGATCCCTTTGGATGGCATCCCTTCCTTCCATTGTGTCAACTGCACCACTCAGCTTGGTGTCATCAGCAGACTTGCTGAGGGTGCACTCAATTCCATCTTTGATGTCATTGATAAAGATGTTAAAGAGCACTGGTCCCAAGACAGACCCCTGGGGGACACCGCTCGTAACCAGCCTCCACCTGGACACAGAACCATTCACCAAATTCTCAAACACATAACATTGATCACTGCAAAAAAGAAATCTAAAATCCTTGCTTCCCTCTTTATTTTTATATTGTAAAATATTTGTTGGCCCACATGCTGCTTACCTGATGATGTGAGGAACTTCCCCCAAGTGCTGCAATGCTTTCTTCTGGTCAGCAGCACTACATTTTTCTGGGAGATATTTAAAGGAGAAACTGTGTAAACTAGAGGAAATTATGAATTAAGCCAGAATAGGCTGTAATCATAGCTTCACTTCATGCTGTGGTTTAACTCGGCAGGTAGCTAAATGCCATGCTGTTGTTCGTGCACACACACCCCAGTGATGGGAGAGAAAATCAGAAAAAAAATAAGTAGAACTCGTGGGTTGAGATAAAAACTATTTACTAAGACAGAAAAGGAAGAGGAAAAAAAAGGTAATAGTAATGATAATAATACACAAAACAAGTGATGTGCAATGCAGTGTTCATCACCTCCTACTGACTGATGCCCAGCTAGTCCCCAAGTGGTTGCCCCCCCCCCAGCCAACTCCCCACAGTTTTATAGTTTTTCACAAGGCCATATGGTATGGAATATCCCTTTGGCCAGTTTATGTCATCTGTCCTGGTTCTGTCCCCTCCTAGCTCCTTGGGACCCCCCAACCCCCTCACTGGTGGAACAGTATGAGAAGCTGAAAAACTGAAACATCCTTGGCTCTGTGCAGCATTGCTCAGCAACAACTAAAACTTGGGCATGTTATCAATATTGTTTTTCTCCTAAATCCAAAACATAGCATCATACCAGACACTATGAAGGGAAAATCAACTCTGTCCCAGCTGAAACCAGGACACTTCAGTAAGATTAATTTTCAGCTTAAAATGATAATAAAAATATTTATGGATTTCACAAGTTTTTTGGAGTCCTTAAAAAAAGAAACCACCTTATAACAAACTGTTCCACAAACATAGGCGTATGCTTGGGTACTCAGCAGCTCCAATGCTACTTTGCTTTTTGTAGTTATGTTCTTCATTAAAAAATTGCTTCAAAATGATGATGGCTTGTTAAAATGGCATACTTGGCAGGTTCAGTGAGTAGCTGAATTCTGGATATGGATCACAAGCCTCCAATGTTGAATTAGAATCTCATTTGACTATAAGTGAAATGTCATTGTTAATCGTGGTGAGCTGAAATATTTGAGGAGACTTCAGGTAAGCTGTTGCTATCTGTAGCTGTGATCACTGGCTAGGGCTCAAAGGCACAGGTGCTATTGCTGTGAGCAGTGCTGCTTTGTGGTCCAGCTCCCATGAGTAGAGCAGTGTTGGAGGGTCCTTAGGATGCAGCTGAGACCTAGCACTTAGGGAACTGCCAGTTTGCAGTCTTGAACAAAGCTGATTCAGTTTCTCTTGTTCAGATGATCAACCTGTACCTTAGGTCAGTGACAAGGGACAGCATGAGTGCTGCCTATCAGTTGGGGCTGTGCCACCTAAAGGTGTAGGATGCCTCTGGGAACTTGTAAGTAATCCCTAGCTAGCTGCAAGAGGCAGTAAACCATCAGGGCCTGGGGAAGCACTGTCTATTGTCTTGCCCTGGGCCTATCTGCACCTTCACCCCAGCCTGCACAAAGGCACTCAGACTCCATGAGTCTGAAGTCAGCTTTGCTGGGTAATATCAGCTGTAGTGAGTACTGCTATAGTACTCCTATGAAGCTATCTTGTCAGGATGTTGTTGCTGAAAGAGTTGGTTTTACAGACTTGTTAGTTTTTATAAATGGTAGGCATTAGTCACCACATATATTGAGGAGTATGTGGCTGTATGGCTTTCACATGCTGCCAAAGTATTCTTCCTCTGGCATACTGAAAGGGATTTTCAGTGAAACCTTTGGAGAGCATCTCCTTCTTTTTCACTTGATATTTCAAACAACTGTCTTACAGGAAACAGCCTAAGCCTGCCTAGCATCATCTGTTCAACCTCTGTGTATCCCTGGAGAAGCATTGTTTTGATACCTGAGCTAGGATAGAATGCAAAATCCTTGGATGTAAAGATTCCTGTAGTTAACTCAGTTACCACTGGGGGGGGAAGTTAATCCTACTTTACGTCTCACATGACTAAAGTTCATTTCTATCACTATGGTAATATGCACTGTCTAGAGACTAACTTACTTTCCTGTGACTTGACTACTATTTTTGACTGTTTTGTTATGTTCTTTTAAACCTCTTGGCCTGAGATTGTTTTGTATCTGTTCTGCTCATGAAGAAGCAAAATTGCTTCTGACAGGTTCTTGACAATACCAGACAAAATATTCACATGTAGGCCAATAGTCATATACAAAAAAAAAAAAGCCACACCCCAAAATTGAAGGGGTTCTTTAGACATACTAATACACCTTCCCAAGAAACAACCTAAGCCTACAAAATACTCTCTCTTCTGTGGCTGGCCCTTATATGAGTCCAGGGTGGCTCCACCCTGGGTTCACCCCTTCTGGTCACATGGTGAGCACAGGTGCAAACAATTTGCTTGTGCTCCCTGGGCCAGCCACACCCCTTCACCTGGTGCTCAATCACCTGTTCAAGACATGACCTAACAACAGTTTCTCTACAGTATCAATTTGCAGACTCTCTCTAAGCAAGGGAAGCTTTTGAACATATTAATACAGTAAATCTAGGAAGAATTGAGAACTGTTAGCAGTTCCTGTATGTTTTTATTGGTGTTTGGATTGTTTAAGGCTGAACCACTCAAATATAGCCAGAGATGGAACCGAGTCATTACACTTTTACCTTGATCTGGGCTATTCTCAACTTTAATTTTTGTCTTTCAGAATGGAGATGTGTGTATTTCCATTCTTCATCCACCTGTAGATGACCCACAAAGTGGAGAGCTGCCATCTGAGAGGTGGAACCCTACCCAAAACGTCAGGTAACAGTGTGGACCAGTGATGTACAAAGCTGACCTCAAAGGCCTGTTGTCTATCTCCTAGACTAAAGCCTGTGCTGGGAAAAGATTTGGAAGGAAATTTAAGATATGAGGTTTGTTTTTTTTCAGGGCTTAAATCAGTGCCAGAGTTACTAAGCTGTCTAAAGATACTAGAGTGTTGTGTGTCCTGACGTTTTATTAATAATTTAGAGCCTTCTTTCCTGTTTTCATGTTCTTAAAGAAAACTATCTCAAATGATTTAGCTTTTCCCAGGCAATGTTATCCTACACTTAAGTTATCCAAATTCTTCAAAGATACCAATAGAGGAAAATAACATCTTTGAGTATTCAGGCCCAGCAGGAGTAATTCTGTGTGTAATCCTTCCTACAGTTTGCCTTCTAATTGCGTGTTCATATTTCCTGTCCTGTAGGGTGGTATCTTGAGCTGTTATCTAGGTAGTTCTCTTGCTACCAAAACCAAGGTTCATTAACTAGCAGAGCCATTCAAGGCTAACATGTCAACTTCTTTAAAACATCAACTGGATTTCATTCTACTTTCAAGACACTGCCAATAAGGAACTGGCAACACAAGTATCAAATAGCAAATCACTGACATGCGCAGCAGGAGTGATGTAGTAGAAAAACCTTGAACTCAGATACTTCTGTTCTGATTATTTAGTGTGATTCATTATCTAAATAAGATTAAAATAATTGCCCCTAAATTTTTCCAGTATCACACAGGAATTGTTTTCAGAGTTATTATGTGTTAATTCCTTAATTTTAAATCTCTCTTTTTTTAAATTGGTAGATCCAGCTAGGGATCTCCTCCCCTGTGAGGGAATGCAGCAGTTTGAAAAGAGTTCTCTGATAGTTTGATTCTGCTTTTATCTAACTTGGATTCATTAAATTCCTTTGAAAAGAGCCTTTGTCAAAGCAGAGATGGGGGGGAGAGCGTACTGAATTCTTGACCCTTGGAATGGGGTAACTGCAAAGTGCTGAACTATAACTAATGTGGCAGGAAACTAGGAATTGTAACAGTCAGAAAATAATAACAACTGATGTTCCCTCCTGGAGCATACTACTTAAAAGTTAAAAAGGTTCAAGAGATGGTGTGTCTTAGCTGTGTGAAGTCATAAAGGGCTGGGAATTTTACCTTAAAAGTTTAAGGTAAATGTTATCTAATCAATCTGTCCCAAGTACAAGTGTATGAAGCAATCTTTCAAAAGTTATAATTCAGAATTGTTTTGTTATTTTATTTAAGTAACTTAAATAGTATTTTAAATTGTGTATTACTGAACATTCAGTTGTCCCTCTGTTTATATGGCTATTAAACTGTTTTTTCATACATTTGATAGGTTATCTCCTCCAGTTGTAACAACTAGATGACAAGCTTCAAATCATTGCTAAGAAATAGCTTAGAGCATTAATTTAGATCGCACAAACTTTTTGACTATTTAATTATATACAGTATGAGGCTTGATATGAAATTTATCTTGCTGGTTCTGATTGATTGTCACGGGGTTGTCCGGACCAGTCTATGCCCGTGACAGGGACAGTAGGCCCAAGGCCCCCCCCGAAAACGGAAAGGGAAAGGAAAATAAACAGCAGTAGCACCGATCTAGGGAGGAAAACTTATTTTACTATGATATAATACAATCTAATTGAAATTGAGACTAATAAATCAAATAAAATAGGAGAGAGAGAGTTTTCAGAGCAAACCTGGAAGACTCAGACACAACTGCCACGGCTGAAGCAAGAGACAACCCAGGGGAGGAGATCCCATGACCTCAGTGACGTACAGGGATAGGTACAAGGAAGTAGAATATTAACACATTAACTCCCAGTGCACTACATGATGTTATGATGTGGAATACCAAAAACCAAAATCACAAAACCATGACATTCCACCCCTTATTCTACATCACTACATCATGCTCAATATATATATATACACACATATATATACATATATACAAACAAACAATGATTAAAATGCATTACACATACATGTCCATATACATATATATATACATAGAAACTGACTGCACTCCCCCAACATCAAATTCCCTTGTGGTACACATTGAACATCCCTGTTTTTCTGCATCACCCACCAAGTGGACCCAGGTCCCTGGGCAAAAACAGTTCCACGGAGAGGTTTGCCCTTCCCAGAAGCTGGAAGGACCCAAACTGCTTTTCCCAACATGCTCTTTACATGTACTACAGGGACCTTATCTCCCTCTACAGTATGTAGGCAGCTGGATTGGGTAGGACCATCAAGATTGATAGATTCTCTGGTATTGACCAGCCAGGTGGCTTCGGCCAAATGCTTCTCCCAGTTCTTAAATGTTCCACTGCACATTGCTTTCAGCATGGTTTTCAACAACCCACTGTACCGTTCGATCTTACCAGAAGCTGGTGCATGATAGGGGATATGATAAATCCACTCAGTGCTCTGATCTTTGACCCAAGTATTTACAACAATTTTTGAAATGAGTCCCATTATCTGACTCAATTCTTTCTGGAGTGCCATGTCACCACAGGACTTGTTTCTCCAGACCCAATATGGTGTTTCGGGCGGTAGCATGGGGTACTGCATATGTTTCAAGCCACCTGGTGGTTGCCTATACCATAGTAAGCACATAACGCTTCCCATTGCGAGATCGTGGCAGTGTGATGTAATCAACCTGCCACGCCTCCCCATATTTATACTTTTGCCATCGCCCTTCCCCCCAGAGAGGTTTCATCCTCTTGGCTTGTTTAATTATGGCACATGTGTCACAGCCATGAATAACTTGTGCAATAGCGTCCATAGTTAAGTCCACCCCTCGGTCTCTAGCCCACTTCTATGTAGCATCCCTTCCTTGATGGCCCGAGGTCTCATGGGCCCACCGAGCTAGAAATAATTCACCTTTGTTCTGCCAATCCAAGTCTAGTTGAGCTACCTCAATTTTGGCAGCTTGATCTACCTGATGGTTGTTCTGTTGTTCTTTAGTAGCCCGACTCTTGGACACATGAGCATCTACATGGCGCACCTTTATGACCATATCCTTTATTCGGGCAGCAATGTCTTCCCACAGTTCAGCAGTCAAAATAGGTTTACCCCTCCGCTGCCAGTTATTTTGCTCCCACTGCTGTAACCACCCCCATAAAGCATTTGCCACCATTCATGAGTCAGTATAAAGATAAAGCACTGGCCACCTCTCCCATTCAGCAACATCTGAGGCCGGATGGACAGCCTTTACCTCTGCAAATTGGCTTGATTCTCCTTTTCCTTCGGTGGCCTCTGCAACTTGTCGTGTGGGGCGCTGCACAGCAGCTTTCTATCTGCGATGCTTCCCCACAATACGACACGATCCATCTGTGAACAGGGCATATTTCTTTTCATTTTCTGGTAGTTCATTGTCTGGTGGGGCTTCTTTAGCACGCGATACCTCTTCTGCTGGTGATGTTCCAAACTTTTTACCTTCAGGCCAGTCCATGATCACCTCTAGGATTCCTGGACGACTGAGGTTCCCCATCCGAGCTCGCTGTGTAATCAGCGCAATCCACTTGCTCCAAGTGGCATCAGTCGCATGATGAGTGGAGGGAACCTTTCCTTTAAACATCCAGTTCAGCACTGGCAGTCGAGGTGCCAGAAGGAGCTGCGTTTCAGTACCGATTACTTCGGAAGCAGCCCGAACCCCCTCATATGCAGCTAAGATCTCCTTTTCACTTGGAGTGTAGCCCTCTTCCGACCCCCTGTATGCTCGACTCCAGAATCCCAGGGGTCGGCCCCGGGTCTCTCCTGAGGCTCTTTGCCACAGACTCCAAGTGGGACCTTTCTCTCCAGCAGCGGTGTAAAGGATGTTCTTCACATCCTGTCCCGTCCGTACTGGCCCTAGGGCCACGGCACGGGCTATCTCCTGCTTAATCTGTTCAAAAGCCTGCTGCTGCTCAGGGCCCCATGTAAAATCATTCTTCTTCCGCGTTACCTGATAAAGGGGGCTTACAATGAGGCTATAGTTCGGAACATGCATTTTCCAAAAACCCACTACACCCAGAAAAGACTGTGTCTCTCCCTTGCTAGTGGGTGGAGACATAGCAGTGATTTTGTCGATCACCTCTGCTGGAATGTGACGACGCCCATCTTGCCATTTTATACCTAGGAATTGAATTTCCTGGGCAGGTCCTTTCACTTTGCTTCGCTTAATAGCAAAACCAGCTTGCAGAAGAATTTGGATTATTCGCTCTCCTTTCGTGAAAACTTCTTCTGCTGTATCGCCCCACACAATGATATCGTCAATGTACTGCAGGTGCTCGGGAGCACCGCCCTGCTCCAATACAGTTTGGATCAACCCATGGCAAATGGTCGGGCTGTGTTTCCACCCCTGGGGCAAACGGTTCCAAGTATACTGAATGCCCCTCCAGGTGAAAGCAAACTGTGGCCTACATTCCATGGCCAAAGGAATGGAAAAGAAGGCGTTAGCAATGTCAACAGTGGCATACCATTTGGCTGCTTTTGACTCCAGTTCATATTGGAGTTCTAACATGTCTGGTACAGCAGCACTCAGTGGAGGTGTGACTTCATTCAGGCCACGGTAGTCTACCGTCAGCCTCCATTCTCCACTGGCTTTACGCACTGGCCATATGGGGCTGTTAAATGGTGAGTGAGTTTTGCTTATCACTCCCTGGCTCTCTAGCTGACGAATTAGCTTGTGAATGGGGAGCAAGGAATCCCTATTCGTGCGGTACTGTCGTCTATGCACCGTTTTTGTGGCAATCGGTACCTGCTGCTCTTTTACCCGTAACAACCCCACAGCAGACGGATCTTCTGATAGGCCAGGCAAAACAGAGAGCTGCTTAACATTGTCTGTGTCCACAGCAGCTATTCCAAAGGCCCATCGATACCCCTTAGGATCCTTGAAATGCCCCCTTCTGAGGTAATCAATACCAAGTATGCATGGAGCCCCTGGGCCAGTCACAATAGGGTGTTTTTGCCAGTCTTTACCAGTGAGGCTTATCTCAGCCTCCAACACAGTCAATTCTTGAGAGCCCCCAGTCACTCCAGAAATATGAATTGATTCTGTCCCTTCATAACTAGAGGGCATTAGAGTGCACTGTGCCCCGGTATCCACCAGTGCCTTGTATTTCTGTGGTTCTAATGTGCCAGGCCATCGAATCCACACAGTCCAATAGACTCTATTATCCCTTTCCCCCCCCTGACTGAGGGCAGGGCCCCTCTATTCATTACCTGTGGTAACTGGAGCAACTGGACTGGAGATTAATTTTTGTAATTCTCTCACCCGTGCCTGTAGTACAGGAGTAGCTTGGCCATCCCATTTCTTCATGTCTTCTCCATGGTCACGTAAGTAACGCCACAAGGCAACACGCGGCGTAGTATTCCTTGCTTGAGCCGGGAAGCGTTTGCCTTTAATAGCTGAGATTTTTGTTGATACAGGTGAGACAGAGGGTTCATCATCTTTAGTTAGCTGGATTTTCATTAGTTTGATCAGCTCATTCATTCCCTTCATTAGGCTCCTTGGATTATCCTGATCTTCATCAGGCGTTTCTGATACTGCTACAGGTTTGTCGCGGTTAATCAATTGAGACACTTGCTCTTGCACTTTATTCAGTTGGTCTGTTACTTGTGAGATGGCGGAAACGACAGCGTGAGTTGGAGGTAGCAGCTGTTCATAGTTTTGAAGCATAATAACCAATTCGAGAATTAAGGGTCTTCTCAGTTGTTCCTCGTATCTCTTAAACGTTGATGCTAGCGTACCGGCGTATCTTACTGGTGCTGTTGTTGTGAGTTGCCGCCATATTTCAGGCGTCGTCCCCACTCTCTCCGGATCATGGTCTTGGTGTGGATCATTAGGAACAAAATTAGGGTTATACAACATTTCCACCACGGCTATTTCCCTCAAATACTGGATACCTTTTTCGACTGTATCCCACTGTTTCATCACAGGCTTCAAACTGTCTTTGTAGGGTTACCTTTCCTTCACAGCTATTAACAGTCGTTCCCAGAGGGTGGTAGCCCCATCCCAACATCTACTAATCCCTCTGTCGATAGCTGCGTCTCTGGCAATACCTCCTAGTTGGCGAGCTTCATTACCATGTAGAGACAAGCTACTGGCCCTTTTGTCCCAACAGCGAAGCAACCAGGAAACGAGTTTTGTTCGGTTGCCTTGTAAACTCCTTTCTTGAGCCTTGTATTTCAGTCAGTTTCAGAGGTCAACGAACAGTAATAGAGACCTCCTCTTCATCACTCTCTTCTTCATGTTTCTTAGTTTTTTTCTTTTGCCTTTCTCGATACTGGTGGTTCTGAGGAGGGCCCCTCGCCTGGGTCTTCCTCTTCCCCTTCTAGAAGAGGAAGATCCTCTGCTTCTTCCTTTTTCCGTTCTAGACGCGAGGACACTCGTTTTCATTTCTCGCCTTCCACAGGGGCAACTGACATTGTTACTGGTGTTTCCTGTGATTGATCCGATTTGACTTGGGGATTTCCCCCTTTGGCTTGAACCTCAGCTCGGAAACTCTCTCTCTCCAGAATAGTATTATATAGGGCGTGGTAAGCACAAGCCAAGCCCCAAATAAGTTGTACCTCCTTAGATCTATGTAAGCCGCATCGTCCCTGACTCAAATACTGACCTAGTTTCTCGGGATCCCACAGGTGTTCAAGAGTGAAATCCCATGACATTGCGGGTCCCCACGCTTCTAAGCTTTTTCCTAAACCTCTCCATATTCCCTGCCGGTCAGTATTCTCTGGTTTTGGAGGAGATTCCTTCCGCATAAAACGAATGGATAGGAATACATTCAGGGGGACTGATATCATGCACACGAGTGTGCCCACTAGCTTGGCACTCGAAAGATGTGTGACGAACTGAAAAGGAAGCCTGGACACCGGTTTGAACATCGTGGTGTTTGTGAAATTAGCTATTCCATCTGGGATGTAATTGCTTGTGAAGTTAGCTATCCCATCCAGGATGCAAGTGTCAAAATTCAAATTATACCACATCGCATATAAGTACCAGACAGGCGTCTCCATCAGGGCCCTTATTTGGTTATATATGAACCAGATTCCACAACAAGAAATTGCGACGTTAATAATGGGCCAATAATTTGCAAAGAACATGATCTCATTCAATGCCTTAAACAGCACCCCTATAATAGAGAGCAGATTCATAGTTGGTAGCTGCTAAAATGGAGGAAAAAAGCAAAAGACATTCTGTGCAGTGTCCAGAGTGTGAAAGACTACCTTAAGGTTGAAGTAGCAATGCTTCTGCATTCTCTGCTTCTCTCTTTAAAAAAAAAAAAAAAAAAAACAGAAGCAAGATAGCAGTGCTCAAAGTTTACAAATATCCCAGAATACTGGCAGTCCGCCTGGTCTTTCAAGGTCAAGTTTTCAGCGAGCACCTGTGAGAGAAATTTCTCAGCTAACGAAGCTAAGGAAGCTAACGAAGCTCTCCAAAAGCAGAGAGAGAGAAATTCGTTCTTCTAAAAAAAAAAAGCTAAAAAGCAGCTTTTGCCCGCATTCTCCGCCAAAAACTGTCACGGGGTTGTCTGGACCAGTCTCTGCCCGTGACAGGGACAGTAGGCCCAAGGCCCCCCCCCCGAAAACAGGAAGGGAAAGGGAAAGGAAAATAAATGGCAGTGGCACCGATCTAGGGAGGAAAACTTATTTTACTATGATATAATACAATCTAATTGAAATTGAGAATAATAAATCAAATGAAATAGGAGAGAGAGAGTTTTCAGAGCAAACCTGGAAGACTCAGACACAACTGCCACGGCTGAAGCAAGAGAGAGACCTCCCTGGGGGGGGGGGAAGATCCCATGACCTCCGTGATGTACAGGGATAGGTACTTGGAAGTAGAGTATTAACACATTAGCTCCCAGTGCACTGCATGATGTTATGATGTGGAATACCAAAAACCAAAAATCACAAAACCATGACATTGATGCTTTTCCTTACTGTGGTGCAGTTTTTGGTGCTTACTGTCTTGGAACATATTGGCTTAAGGGTGACATTTGGGTAGAAAACATTCCTCAGATGCATTGGCAAGCAGAAATGAAACTTGTCCTTAACTTCTAGCCCACTGCTGGTGTCACCCATTGGGCTAAGTGCTACATAAACACTTCCTGCTGGAATCCTATCTGGCTTTGCAAGGCTCCAGTGTCTTTCAGATCAGAGGCAGCAGGACTGAAGGTGCATGAGGGGAGTATGTTTGTGTGTAATGAGCTGCATGCATAGCCTGGGCTTTCTCTTCTGTTGATGAATTTTGTAAATCTTGCTGAGTATTGACAGTTTACTACAGGTGACTATGGTTAGGGGGGGACATTCTTCATCTTTGAGAATACTTGTGCTTCAGCTTCTAAAGGTGTCAAGCATACTTTTTTTTTTTTAAACAGTAAATATGAACTTTCCTATCACTCAGAGCTAGCCAGGAAGTTTTTTCCAGAGCTGATT
This sequence comes from Pavo muticus, assembly GCA_016647715.1. NCBI lineage: Eukaryota > Metazoa > Chordata > Aves > Galliformes > Phasianidae > Pavo > Pavo muticus. The sequence goes on from JACDJE010000898.1 coordinate 31,499, forward strand.
ATATCCTTTGGAAAACAAATTGTAGAAGACTCCTGATAACTGTGCTGAGCAGTCTGGCCAGACACAAGTATATAGTTTCAAAACCTTTCAAGAAGCTAAGCATCTGAATGGCCAAGCATTTCCTGGAATAGTATCTCAGTTATATGATTTGTTAGATGTGCTCAGTATGCACTGCTCTGAATTCACCTCTAAATCAATGTGAATAGTTTCCTTTATCAAGTTCTGTAGATCAGTTGCTATGCACTGCTGTGTTTCAAGACCTATTACTTGTGTCTGTTCTTTCCTTCCATTTAAACTGAAAGCTCTTGCCAGTGCAGAGGTTCATAGGAAACACAGGAGCAGGAGCTGAGCAAGAGAGATGGTGTTGGCTCTCATCGAGTGCTTGCAGAGGGATGTACCCAGTGTCAAGGTTATCTCTAGATCTATCTGTGTCTTTGACAGGGGGACAGCAGGCCTGCTGGCCCAAAAGGGGGGAGGGAAGGGAGAGAGGGAATGAAAGGGGGGAAAAAAA